>RXPK01004439.1:0-91922 GCA_004143645.1 Protaetia brevitarsis
AAGTCACTGATTGTGTGTATAGAAACGTACTATCCGTGATAAAGTAAACTTAATATGCCATAAAAAATGCAACTTAATTAAACAATATTTTATCAACTTTCCCTCCTATTTAATATAGCTGTATTATCGAAACAAAATACGTATCTTACTAAACACTTTGGCTATTCAGATAAAACTTTTAGTTTGTAGATGAATTGCTTAAATTTAATGTAGATGAAACACTTACACTAATAGCACCTTTATATACACATTATTAGATTATCTTATAATATGTAAGTTTAGCCATGTCTAAGATACTGGTAATTTTTTTAAGGGGTTGATAAGCAATTTACTGCCTGTCAGGTACCAGGCCAAATCTCCTTCCTAATCATCATCATAAGCTCCGGAAAAAAAAAACCGGTTAACGCAACTGACCAGAGCGCGATTCGAACTCGTGGCCCCTCGCTCTAATCGAAATTTCGCTGGGCATTCAGCTAATGTAGGCGCTAAATTAATAAGTTATATATAATTATAAATCAACTAATCCAAAAATATGAATAAGCAGAAAGTGAATGTATAAATAAACTAAGTACCTAACTACCTATCTAAATAATTCACCAACTATTCGATCATCTAATTTCAATTTGTTATTGGGACGACTTTATTTTCTCTTTGTGTCTTAAATAATGTGTGCTGAATTTGGTTAGCCTCGGAATAGATTATAGGTTTAGAAACAACGAACATAAATGTCATTTTCATACATCATATATAATGTGGTGTTTACTTATCAAAACTAACAGGAAAGTGAGCTTTTTCAGTACATTTGCCGATAAAAGCGGAGAAGGAGAAAAAAAGGCTGGCGTCGTCCCACGAGACTTCGCTTATTGATATCGTATTTATAGGTATTATAGATTTTGTCGGCTGATTGAATGTTTATGTACTTAAAGGGGGGCCGGACGTCGGCGTCGACCCCTAAAAGTCATACATATCACGGTGATATTTCGACTCAGTGTCGCACTTTTTATGTGTACAGAAATATGCTTTGAAAGGCGAAGGGGCATTCGGCAGTAAAAAATCCGAAATAATACGGGGATCACTGCGATTACGGATAATAACACTTCTCTCAAAACTACCTCATATTCGGACTAACTGTACTCTCCTTTTTTATATCTATTTGCACAAATTTATCGAATTTTCCATTTGCGATATGAAAATCCAGGCGACTTATTTTTACAATATCCGTGTTCTATTCAGTAAGGAAAGTTATACGGGAGAATAAAAAGCCCCGAAGAAATGTTCATTGTTCTCAGAACACAATAATAGAAGAAAAGAACAGCCTCCTTTTGAATAAAACGCGGTACCAAAATTGATTTACATTTCTAATATATGTTATATATGCACAAAGGAACTGTTATAATAAAGAATGAAATCATAAGAAAGAACCGGAATTGATGTAGCTTATAAAAAGTGTATTCTATTACATCTTCTTGTACACAGTTAGATACTAAACTTTTCATTGTCTTCAGAAACATTTTACGCTGCAGTGATGTGTTAATAGGAAAAAGGGTTTTAATTCAAGTTTTTAAAAACTTTACAAGTGTCACAGTGAATTACAGTATGACTTCAAATAGAGTTTATAACAGACAGATTTAAGGCAGAAGGGCAGAGTCCAGATAGGAATGGCACTAAGAAAGTCCATATGAAAGCTTCACTCAAGGTGTAGAAGAAAGAGCTCTCCTCTTCTAGAGACTCTCTTACTTGAAGGTAAATCTGGAAAATCGGAAAATCTGTCCGAGCAATAAAAAACATCTACGAAGAAAGCTACAAGAATGGCAGGACACATTTGTGGTAGCAAGCATTTAAAATGGGCTATAGTAGGTAGCCTTCAGTCTTTTAAAACACCGGGAGTAGATGGGATTCTTCCAGTCTTATTTCGGAGAGGGCAGGACCTACCTATCACACATGATCCTAATAAGCCAAAGTAGTTTGGAACTGGGTTACATTTCAGAAGTTTAGAGAAGGGTGAAGGTCACCTTCATAGCTAAAGTAGGGGAAAAGAACGTTACGCATGCTAAATCCCGCAAACCTATCAGCCTCACACCATTCTTTCTGAAAACGGTAAAAAAGGCTGTAGATAATTACATCAGAACAGATATCTTGGAACGGGTGTTGCTGCACTCCTGTCTATCTTGTCCTTGCCTATCAAAAGGGCAAGTCCACTAAGATTGCATTAGCGGAGCTGACGGATCAAATCCAAGATGGATTGATGAACAAAGACACCTTAGTGTGCGCCTTTCTAGACTTACAAGGCGCTTTCGACAACACTCTGCATGGGGTGGGATAAATGGCATGACCTCATGATGGATGTCGCAGCGACTTTCTACCAGATCGGTGGAAACGGAGGGGATATAAGACAATCTCGGTCAGTACAACCAGAGAATGCCCGCAAGGGGAAGTTACCTCCCCCACTTATGTGAAGTTTACGCTGATAGAGAACAAGAATATACTTTGCAACGTAGTTTGAAGAGGACTCAACTTTACGTGAAGATGGTGTGAATGCTAATCCCACTAAAAACACCTTAGCGGTATTCACAAAGAAAAGGAAATCCAAGCTGAAGACCATAAAAAAACCCTTACCCTAGACAATAAATTCTCTACAATAAACCTGAACTTGAAGTACTTTGCAAGAAAAGAAAACTGGGGTTGTATCCCCGAAAATACTGCGTTGGATGTACACAGCGATAGGGAAACCAATCATCACTTTTGGAGCTTGGAACAAAAGAACTAATTCAGGCACCGCCTGAATGAACCTATCTAAAGTGCAAAAATTAGTATGTGTATGTATAACTGGAGCTATGAGAACTTGTCCAACTGCAGCCATCGAGGTAGTACTGGATCTTACCCCTTCCGGTATTGTAGTGGAAGGTGTGTCAAAGAGAATCAGAATGATCAAGAAAGGAACGACTAGATATAGGCATCGCGTCAAAAAAGGCAGCTGTATGAATGAATATATCACAAAACATAGCAACAAGAGCAAGTGGGATCAAACCATCTGGAAATTAAATAGGAATGCCATCAAATGGTACACGGGTGGCTTCAAAATTGCAGAGGGAACTGATATAGGAACATATGCGCCTATTTCGAAAGCTTGGGGAAATACATACCTAAGTATCTTTCAGGCGGAAATACACCCCATTGAAAGCTCAATATTCACAGAAATTACCAAAAGCAGAAGATTATCATTATGTCTGACAGGCAGGAAAGTCATCAACGCGTTGAGCTCATACGTAATCAACTCCAAGATGATCTGAGGGTGCCCAGGGTTAAACAAACTACTCAAAAGGAACTAGGTAAATCCTTTGTGAGTTTCGGTACAGACAGAAGCGGAAGGAAATGAAATAACGGATAATCTTGCAAAAAAATGGGTGGAACGCCATTCTTATGGCCTTAACCCTTTTCCGGAATAAGTAGCAATATCATACTGAAGATACTAAGAGGTGAAATAAAACAGAGGAAATCCCATTATTGGGAGAAACTCTTCTGGGAACATATAACCAGAAGAGGTTTACAGAATGAACCAACTTGAGTAAAAACAATATTCCTATATTAACAAGAATCCTTTCACTGCAAACGATTCTTTCAGTTTGTGCAAGCTTGGACCAGCAATGGAATCTAAATGTAAATTTTGTGGAGATGGGGATGAAACATCTATCCATCGCCTCCTAAATTACGCAGTACTATGTAACTCAAGAGCATTGCACCTGGAAACATGTAAAATAGAAAAAGGAGATTGACGTAACCTGGCGCCTTCTCACATCTTGTATATTTTAAAAGAAATAGAATTGGACGGCTAGTTGTGAAACAGCAAAATAGGAGCCATAATAGATGTTTTAGGTCTCAGTGGACTATCACGGTGATTTGAAGGTATTAATTTTACTTTGTCGAGTCAGAGTATTTAGCAAAGCAATTTTGTTCAGTTTATTTTTTGTATGTATCTATGTAAATTATCCTTCTAAAGACGCATCTACGCCCGACGTAAATTAATTCATTAAACAGTGTACTTTGCCTATTTAATAAGGTCCCCCAATATCCTTCGAATTATCAAATTTAACACCTTTAGATTTTCTTTATTTGGGTATTTGAAAAATAATATCCAAAAATTATTGTTAGTGAATAAATGGCCAATATTAATTCTTATGTGCTTGCGCGCGCGATTGCGCTATAATAATATGATAACATAACATTGAGGGGCAGGTTGGTACACATGTTACATACGTATCTTAGTATTTTGACGTTTCCGAGAATAAGTCATTTTCTGTAATTTTCTTTCTAGTTTAATATCTATTTATCAATAATAAGTGCAATGGAGATACCAGTTCATCTTAGTAAGATTGCGTAGTAGCTTAATTACAATTTATTACACATCTGTCATGTCGAATGTAGTGTGCCAGTCTTTAATGACGTTTTTGTCTATCTTGGCAGAAAAACGGTAGTTTTCGGGCCGCTTTGAAGTACGTAATTCAAAATTAGTGTTTCTGCACCACCTGCATTGAGCTAACCAAAATTTAGTTAATTTAGCAATACTGTTTGTTGTATATGGCGAACCAATTTTTTGTTGTTGCAGGAACGAAAAAAAAGTATTAGGTATTTATTGTTAGTACAACAAATTTACATTGTTATGGTAAATCTATAGAGGTGTCAACCAAAGCGTATCACATAAAAAATTATATTTTGTTAACACAACTCTCCCTGTACACGAAAAAAAAACCGATTTGGTTGCGCCAACCAAATTTTACTTTATTCAAAGTCCTGCATATTAGGGGTTGATCTCAAGGATCACTCCGCCGCCGTAGTATGCGGTTAAGAGTAGCGCTTCCAACGATCACGCCTCCTGTTAGATATTTAGCTGGTAAATATAGCAGATTGATAATTTATAATCGTATTTACCTTGCTATTTCTGGTAAATATGTTCCGTTACTGGAATGAAATACGAGAAACGCCATCTATGGGATAATTTCTGTAATATATGTAACTATTTAACGTGTTTGCTGTATTATACATGGCGAAAACTGCTACAAAATAGGTGTGCTACTGTTGTACTGATATTATTCAGTTTCCACAATCTAAAACGTAATTTAATTTAATCCTTCAGATTTGCCTATCTAACCGTATTTTTAGTTGAATGGAAAAAAAACGTGATAACTTTGCAGTAATATTAAAGGTACCATTTTCATTGTTAATTAGAACGAGTTGAAACTTTAATTTAACTAAACAGATTCAAGCTAAATTCTTTCTTTATAGAACCTGAGAAATTGCTTTGGTTTAATCCAAATTTTGGTCATAATAACCAAAAAAATTCAACAAAGAGCACTGTTAATTTAACACAGTAAGTTTTCTAAGTGTGATAGAGGTGGATTGGATTCGCATGATTCATCAGTATATTCGATTCCCATATATGATTCGTACGTCAAAAAGCATTTGTTATGCATATCTACAACGACAATTGGCGGTTTTGAGTAAGCAACCTCTTGCATTGAATTAATAACTTTTTTTTAACTTTCATGCTTTAGTTACTAGAAGAGTAGTATAAAAAGTCTAGTATTGGCATTCATAAACCTGAAATTTACAAGGCGTCTTTGTATGATTTTATAAACATGTTCGCATGTAAAAAGTGGTAAATTAATTATTTGCTATTGTGGTTTTCGTAAAAGGCAAAAGCCCCTTGAAAAGTAATAATTCCTATCAGCAGTGTTAGTGGAGAAGACAGTTTTGTGTTTGATCTGTATTAGAATTTTTAAATTTTGTTGTTTTCCTATTGTTAATAACAATAATCCATTATTGCTTCATTTTGTTCACAATCTTTCGGTACGAATCGAATTATACGAATCTTTTTAGGAGCCATTAGGATTCGAATCACTAAAAACATTCGAATCGCCCACCGCTAATTTCTGAACGGAGGAAACAAAAATATATTTGTAAATTGGTAACGTTGTGTGGGTTCATTTTAATAGAAATGAAGAAAAGGTCCAAGTTCCACAAGATTTTTATTGTATGACTACCGGTTTCGTCTGGTGTTAAAAATCTACATTCAAATAGAACTTATGGCTTGGGATATGTATGGCTTGTAATTTTAGTGAACTATAATTTAAGCTGAGATAGTTTTCTAGTGTCTTATTCCTTCACCTACTGTCTTTCAATATTTATAATAATTTTATTCTTGACAGCACGCAAAATTTCCGACTGTTAGAATCAAATTTTTAGGACATAATAGTCGATTTTGCATTTTATAGTTTGAATGAAAAAGAAGGAAAAAGAGAACAAAAAACTAATCAGCAATATTTTTAACGCATCCCGCGTGAACTCATATTGCGGACGCGTCGTCAATAAATTCCTCACGTCCTCCCCCAAAATCAAACACATTAACGTGTATCTTTTAGTGAAACAGTAAAAAATCATCGAACATAGTCACTCGCTATCAAAGATAACACTCACATAAAAATAAATGGCTTTCGTTTTCCTCCGTGCTGCTCCTCTATGCGCGATTACGGCTCCCTCTGCCGGCAGAGTACGCAAACGGTTTCTGTTTCTTACCGTTGCGTTGCAGGAAATGTAATCGCGACGTGGCGCGGGCTTCGGCATTCAGACGCGCGCCCATAAAAACAATATTGCATTCGCATTGTGAATAAGGCTCCGCCGGTATTATGATATATATCTCGTAAAAAATATAAAGACTCCCTCGAATACTGGGGTAGATTTGCCGACAAATCTTGGGATATCTTGCGGATATATGCGCCTGTACATGTATTGTGCGTGTATGTGCCGGGAGAGATATTTTCTTATTGCCTGGACACTGATATACATCTGAAAATAGATTTTCTTCTTTCGTCTTGGACAAATGCGCGGAGAAATAAGAGTTTTTACGAAAAAAAAAAACAACTTTCAAGTAATAGTAAACACTCAATTCAAAAGAAAAGGCAGATGAAAACTTTAACGGGTTATAATAGTTTATTTTTAACTTTACTTATATAGTGTATTTAACTAGATTTTTATAAATATTATTAAATACGTTTTCTTTTTAATATTTAATTTTCTTTGTGAAAGGCGTTTGATAGATGAGTCACCGGATATACTACAGTCTCTTTCCTGTTTGTATTTAACCTTCTATTTCTTTTCATCGTTTCAGAATCTTGGTACCCAGTATCTGGTCAACTGACATAAATCTGGTTTTATTTTTAGTTTTACAGAAATTGTATCTCTTGTATTAGACAAATTTATCATGATCTTCATTTTCTATACCGGGATACAGTTCAATGGACATTGTTCTGTTAAGAAACCTATTGTTATGTAAAAGTTTCTTTTCATTCTAACAGTTCGTCTGTCATCCTTGAATGATCGCTTACTAAGGGTATTTCCATGAATAACTATACTATAGCATCGCTTCAGAGTTTTTTTTTGTGTTTTAAACTTCCTTCTGTTTCTCGTGCTACATTATTAGACGCTCCACAGTAAGGTAGAATGATCTGATTGAAGGAAAAAAATAGTACGTTTTTAAAGCATGTACCTACATTGCATACTTTTAAGAACAGTGTACTATAATTAAGATGTAAAACTTCATTTAGATTATACCCACTACCTTGTTTACAGTTTGAGCTTTACATAAACACATTGAAATAAATAAATACCTGTTTATGAGTATTTAGTCAGTTATTTGTTGTTTACCATAACTTTATCAATGTTTGAAACTAAATTACGGCTTTAAATAGCTCCAAAAGGTATTATTCTTTTATTACAATAACTCTTGGTAACCAAATTAAATCAATTTTCTTATTGATATTTGCAAAGATTTCCAAAAAGTATTAATTGCGAAAAAGAAGGTGATTCAAAGTGTAACTTTTGCATAGTTCGAAATTGAATTTATTCTAATTTATCTCTGATTTAAAAAAAAAATGTACATTTTTGCATATTTAAAAAAAAATTGAAGTCAGATGCAGCAATGCCTATTCAGTTTCTATTTATTTCGTTTCGGAAACTATGAAAAGGAGCTCTTTCATATATTTTTTTTATATTTTTTCAGACAGTTTAATTCGCGAAAACTGTATACTATTACACGAGAAATTGCCAAAATGAGGAATGTATGTTGAAAGAACTTCAAGAATAAATTAGCTCATTTTAAATGCTTACTTCTAGCGCTCTGGGCAAGGTTCGTTGAAGATATTACCCAATTCTAATAGACAATCGAGAATGACAAAACGGATATATTTCGAGTGATCGCTGTCAAGGACACCCAATAGTTGCTTTTAAAATGAGTTGAGAACAAAAAAAAAACATCGGAAAATTAGAACTCTATATCCGTTACTATGTTTCGCCACCCAAATCAGTTTTAGAGTATTGGAATAAATAGACGTCTCAATATTTTAACAAAATCTTCCATTATCTCTAGACTTTAGGAAATCTTACAAAACGGCGCATAAAAAATAGGAAAGCACACTGTTTGCTTGAGAAGCCTTACTTTCTCACTTCAAAAAACGAAAAAGCACTCGATAACATAATTTTATAATTTCTGCCAACTTTATAGGCATTTGGCCTCAATGGGCGCTTGTAGGATAGGTTCTGAATGTACAACCTAATTAATAGATTTTTCTACATTACATACAGATACTATTATTAGAAAGCCAATGAACTTTTCCAATATGCAAGACTAGTTATTCTAAGTACTGTAACAATTAGAATGTTTCTACTAAAACACGGAAGACAGACAACCTTTGATTAATGATGAAATGATGAATTTTTATGGATTAACGTAATTATTAACAAGCTAAGTGGAGGAAAATATAGTTGGTAAGGGAAGAAAGAATATTAATGAATACGAAGTGCGTAATTTTACCTTGTGAAATTGTTTATAGTAGGTCTATAAAGATTTCTGAGCCAAATTTGTTTTCGCTATCTATAACTCAATTACACCAGCACAAAATTAGAAAAGCGAATGTAAATAAAGTACAAATTCTCAATAGCGTTTTATAAGGCACAAAGAACTGGGGCACTATGTCAGAAAATCTTATTTTTTATTATCCCAATACAGTATATCAAAAGTGTAGAATTAGCCGACTTTTTGCAGGGTAAAGTCCTTTATTTCTACCCTACAATGCAATTTACTGGAGTTCCATCTTACGAAATGATTAATATATTGAACGTTTTTGTGTGATATACTTTCTTCATAAAATTTTTTTTTTTTAGGTATATGTACCAATTAAGGCGTTCCTCATCTAATGACCACCTATAAGCTAAAGATAAGATAAGTTCCTTTACTTCATGGCGCCTCAATGTAATGCGAGAGCCTATCGGTAATAATCTTGTTTTAAGATGGTTGATTTCTCCAGTTTTTTTATCGTTTATAAAATAAATAATCCATTCCTTTAGTGAATAAAATCATAGATATTCTATTCCATCAAATACTTATTTACTGATTGTCTACTACCAGGGATACAACACTATTAACGTTGGTGTCTGGAAATACTTTATTTTCGATTTAACCTACAAAATTAAAAATTGGTATTAATACGTGCCATTTTGAGAAGAAACAATCAATATAAATTGATAAGAAAATAGCACACATCTGGTTCGAAAGTTAATTTCAAACTCTATCTCACACTTAAATAAAAAATATGAATCATTACAATAAACCTTGTTAATTAAACATAATACGAGTGAATATAGAAAAAAAACATTTGATTTATTGTATTGGACATAAATCAAACATCGCTAGTTTTTGTACAATGATGTTGCATATCGAGAAAGGCTTATTGTTCAATAATTACAGTTTTGATTATATTTTCATTTATTTAAATTTGCATGTTCGAAATAAAATACATCAATTTAGTGTGCTTCGTCATTTCATATTATACCATCATTACAAATTCCATGACGTGGCCATATCATCAGTTCTCTGATGCAAAAGTTGCATTTAAATTTCGTTACATTTAATTACAGTTTTCAATAGAGAGAATGGACCCATAAGCATACAAATACACGTACATACATACATATGTATGTGTGTACGTCAGTAGAATTTCATGTTTGCTCTGAATAAATATTCGGTCAAACGTTATTATACATATAATTGTTACTAAATCAAATAAACTGCTCATGAATGGTGTTTCCAAATGCATGCCTGAACAGCTTGCAGCATTCAGGCATTTCCATTCATATTTCAACAATAGCCAATCCAATTAATTTGTCCGAGTACGTAGATGTATTATTTCCGTACTCATTTCATATTTTGCTGTCGATCACATTAATAGATTATAAGCAAACTACTATATAATTACTACATTTCTATATTGCATTAGTAAGTATGTATATACATGCATGCAAATGTCTAACGACTTATGTTCGTCCGTAGTTATATTACAAATGCAATCAAACATGGAAATTGCTCACAGAATGAGAAAGCAGCTTTCAAAACTACTCAATATGCAAATGTTTTGGATGATGCGAAAGAAGCACAATGCAAAATGTCATTTTCTTTTATACACTGAGAAAAAAATTGTGGTACGTTAACGCAAAATTTGGTGGAATATGTATAAACAACAATAAATCGGGTTTGTACAATCTACAAAATATTAGAAACTACGGTTTAGTAGAATAACATCTTGTAGCCTGTATAAAGTCAACCTATTATTGTTTATATACAACCTAATTTTTTTTTGACATATAAGATTTTTCTTCTCAGTATACAACATGTCTAACAAAACACAAGTGTGTTTAACTGCAAATATTTGAAGCTTTTCAGTTCTTCTTCTAGAAAACTGGGTTTTCTATATATAAATCACAGGTTTCGTGTGACGAGCTTTATAAATTATCTAAAATGCATAGGAAATTTTCAAAATGCGGCGAAGGGAATGTACAGTTGTTTCAAATCGTCCCAAATGCGACAAAACTGCAATTCTTCAAAATTTTTCAAAAGAAAAACTAAAAATTATACAAAACAACTTTGTTGTAAATTTTTTTATAAGAAAAATGTTTACAACAAATGATGTATTTTAGGTCAAAAAGTCTACTTGTCATCAAAATTTCAGAAGTGCATTTAAAATTTTAAGGCACTCCATGATAATTTTTCGAAAATAGTGAAATGCTATTAGCAACTTCTCTATTAAAAAATCTAATCACCTATTGAATTTAGAAGCTTCCAAAATTTTAACGTTTATTAATAAAAAAGTTAGGGATTAGAAACTCTTCTCCTCACAACATTCACTGCCCAAAAAGTAAGGCAAATCTCCATCTCTACCTGTATATAATTAGATAATTACATCGATAAAAATCTGTAGTTGCATGAGATTAATTGTAAATATGTATTTATAGTAGTAGTGTAGAATACATATGCCCAAAACAAACACCAACTACGCCTCTACAGACGAAGGTTTACATCGCGACCGTTTTTTTTTAACTCGAAACAGCACCGTTATTACTGAAGATAGACACACTAGCAGTTTGTATAAAGTTTGATTGTTTTTATTGTAGAATCCAAAATTGAAACAATATACAGGCTGTTTCATTTAAAATAATGATGTAGGTATATGTATGCATACTTTTGGGACAGCATGTATAGTGGAAGATATTTCTAAGTTATGTAAAATTGATTTCCATAAAGCTATTGCAGAAAAGACATTTTTGTTTCTGAAGAAGGGAGTCATGGTCAAAGATCCATGTTGACTGGAACACTCTGTAAATTGTACATATATTTATCCCAAGATCGCAGATTATCGCAGCTGAAACTTACCAAATTTCTCTTTTTTGGATAAAGTGTTACACCTACCTAGAAGCCATCAAGAGTATTTGGTCAAATCAATGAAGTTTGTTTATTTAAAGTGATAGTTATTTACATTAGACTGCGGTAGGTGTCATTTACTGTGCGAGAATTCAGTCGCTTCGAAGTGCTGTAACAACGCACGACATTTGTATTAAATTGTTTGGCCCAGAAAAATAGTTAGAAATATTCTTTTATTCGTGAGGTTGGTAGTTTAAAAATGCTATTACTTTCTATAGCAGTGTTCCCTACATATGGCAATATACCTACATAAAACTGTCTGTAGGTTTCTATTGTTTTGTGTTACAGATTATAGCTTGAAATATTTCATCTGTATTAGTAATGCATACTGATAAATATAAACTACGGTATAGCTATACATGTATATTATACATACATGTGTGGATATATTTGTTATACATAGATACGTATATTGTACGTGTAGTTACATAAAGAAATAATAATTAATAAATATACCTCCATATTTTAATTAATAATACATTAATTAAAACAATCGATTAATAAATTAAAGAAAACCATTTCTTAAATAGATATTGGATATGTATGTGCAACTTTTGAGTTATGGGCTTTGAATACCCAACATGTAAATGCAGCTGTGTTGAATGGTTGTTAACTGCGAATACTCTATCTTGAGCAATGTTCAGCGTGCGTTCAGTTTAACATTGTCAATACAACATTTTCTCAATAAGTGTTGCTTTTAATTATTGATCTTGCCTGTAGCACTTTATTTTGTAAAACAGTAAGAGTAGGTACACTCACCCTTGTAATGTTTTACTAAATTCTTATAAACCTCTTATAATGGAACCTAAATAAAAAACATATTCGGAAGTTATTAAAACCAAATATAATGGTAATATAGCGCAACTTCAATACTTAACTAGAGAATATGCACTTTAGTTCTCAATGATCAAATAGTACACTGAAAAAAGACTTAAATCAAAGGAATATTTCTTTATCGCTACTTAAAAAAAAAAAAAAATTCTTCTTCAGGGGCGGCTCCTCTTAAAGAGCCACGGAGCCATGGCCTCACCATGGTAAATCACAAATTAATCATTAAAAAGTTTTTATTTTCTGTAAAAGTGCCGATAAATACATGTACACACACACACACATTTAAGTACAGAACGAACGTTGCGATTCCTATGATATGATGCGACGAAACGCGCTTATTTTATTTATTATGTTATTTATGCAGAAAATCGGCGAGCTGGGGCCACGTCTAGATTGACCCCGAATTCAGACCTTCGTAGGTATCCGCGCGGAGCTAGCGAAAGCGGGGGTGGTCGCAGTATACGCAAAAATTACATTGAAGTGGGCCGCCGTATCTTGGCCCGCTGCCTGCTCGTTGATGGAATCACGCGCCATCAGTATATGTCAGTGCTCGGCACTGTGAGGGTAGGGTTTCCCACTATCACGGTAGGTGCAAGCGTGTGAGTCAGACGGCAGTCGAAGATCGGCTATTGAAAGTAGAAACATATGTAGAGGGCCGTCGCATATGGACTTCGGTTCTCGGACTAGGGTTCAAAAATATTTAATATTTATTAATTATAGTAATAAAGCGTAGTATTATTCTAGGATGACATCGCAAATTAATAACTGTAGTATTTCAAATCAAAATGAACTACCATTCATATCTTCCTTGGGGTAAAAATTATGAAAATGAAATAATAAATATAGTACGGGAGTTAAAAATACTAAATAAAATCATAATAGTGTTTTAAGTAAAAAAAAAAGAAACACCATTTTCTTAGATAAACAAACAAAGAAAATAAAAATTGTGTTTCCCATTCTTTGTAAGAAATACGTCCGCTTATGCTTAAAATATTCATTATATCTAACTTGACGATCTTCGCTTAAAATAACTCATGTGGTCTGTGTTGTGTTATGTTTTCGTCGATATAAAATCGCAAAAACACCTGAATAATTTTGCGTTAGTTAGGTGGAGGAATGTAAACAAGTCACCCATGTATGTACGTGCAGTTTAAAAACTAAATATATGTAATTCTAAGAAATAGGTTACGAAAATTGACGGAATATTTACCCGAAGTACCGAATTGAAAGAAATCATAGCATTTGCAATGTGCTAGAACAGGATAGAAAGTCGGTAGATACCTTATAATCCAATTTTCGTAAACGCCTAATACGTTGAGTATTTAGGTAGATAAGTATTCCCGATAAGAACTTAACGTACTTCTCATTTTAAAACGGCTTCTAAATTTGTGTATATTCAATTTTTTGTGTCGGTATTATTTTAGTTTGGGCGATTATTACAATCGCGATTTAAACCGTATATCAATAATCTTCGGTTTACAGTTCACTTTAGACTTATAATTGATATAAATAAAAAAAAAATAAACGCCACCTTGCCATATTTAATCCTTAAATTGCGATTGTAATAACGCCCATTAGCAATAAATGAGGTAATAAATTACTGCAAGCTGAGCTAAACTGATTTAAATCTTTGTAAAATTAATAAAATGGAGGATGGAGAGGGGTGAGGGAGTTAGCCCGTTATTGGACCCACCACTCAATATTGTCACAATCCGCCACTGCTTCTTTTATTGAAATAATATTATTTGTAGTGTAGTTAGTATACTATAGTATAATATAGTTTTAACTGAAAAAAATGGCTCTATTAAACAGTGGCAAAGAAATGTTTCTTAAATTGAAAGCATACTTTTTTGTCAGTGTAGCTTCATTAATTAATATTTCCAGAAAAAATTACATACCATTCTGGTGTGGTACAATTACATATCTAAAGGAATATTCTCAAATGACATGTAATAGGTTCGCGTAGGTTTACCAGACCTTAGAGGAATTTTACTGTGCACATTTAACATTCCACAAGTACATATGTGAAGGTGGTAGAATGATTGCTTCCTATTTTTGGGGCACTTTTACCCCAATTTTGTAGGGTATTCTTGAACATTAGCCGAATGTTTATTAAACTGCCTGTATATGTAAATTACTGGTAAATGCATATCTATTACTAAATGCGTATGTATAGTTTGGAACTAGGTTGTGTGATATATTCACATGGCATATCGCGTGTAACGAATATTAATTATCGTGATGACATTTCATTATCGTGATATCTAGTAACAATAATTTTCTGTATTTTTTTTAGTACTATTTTTTTGTTTATAACTTATTAAAGTACATATTTTAGAATAAATCAACTAGCAAAAACAATGTATAAATTAAAACGTAATTGTTTTCAATGGTTAAGTGGAAATTTAATATCATCGTTTAAACACTACACAACGCAAAACTGATTCGATTTTCTTTTCAAATAGAAAAGTTATGCTTTGTTTGCGGTATGGTAAAAAAAAGCCTGAATGCATAAACGCATAAATTCTTGAAGACCCTATCTTATTTGGGTACCTTTCTGAGGAGATTCTTTTTATTCGTATTCTGAAAGGAAAACATTTCCCGGGCATACGTTTGTGACAAATTTAAAAATAATATATGGCATACATATCTGGTTCCCCACGTTTGAAAGCACAAAGCTCTTCACGGGCGTTTTATAGTGGGGCCGTAAATTCGATTTAGATGACCGCGAAACCGTCACCACCACCGACGCTGACAACCAAACGCTGAGTGCAAAAAACGATTTAGAATTTACAATAACGTAGATAGGTCGCGTATACCTACGTATGGTCCGCAACTTTATTGGATCAATCATTTCTCTATCTATAAAAGTAAAGTGTTTTTTCGCTATCATTAAGGTTTGAGTTTATATAAAACCAATGCAGTATGTGAATATTTGTCATTAAGATTTGTGTTTCGATACATACAGTCGTCATTTTCGATTTGTATAAAAGGTAGTTTGAAAATTATAATTAATTAATGAATTAAAGAATCACTTTAGAAGGAGTATCATCTAAAACTGATTTTGAGTTAGAACAAGTTTGTTTTGGAGTTGGATTACTGACATCGTAGCGAACAGTCGTATTATAAACCGCTCCGGAAATAAATTAAATAGTGAATGATAGTCGCAAAAAATTAATTGAAGGAACAGTGTATAAAGATCACAGCTATAAGAATATAATATACATGGTGTATCCGATATAGAGGTAAATATAATAATATGTAGCAGCTGTAATCATATACGATCAAAAGTCTTAATGCACAGAGGGTCTATCTGTAAGCATTAACGAGAAAAAAAATATTTTGTAAATGCCGTGGGCTAGAGCCGCACCTGTGTCCAACCTAAATGCTGTCCTGAGTATACCCCCATATATCACTATCATTCACCCATTACCGCTGTTAGTTTTGTGTGGATCGCCGCTTGGAGTGCAAGCCATTTCGAACATTTTATTTAAATTCTTCCAGTCTCGAAAAAACGATCCTTTTCAGGACCATCATGCTTTCATATAAAGAAAATCGAAGCTTGATGCATCGGCAAAAGCACGGGGAATGTATAGATTCATTTTCGCGCGACATCATAATAAAAAGGCGTGTTTGCAAATTTTCTGTATCTACATTTATTTCTGTGTAATCGATTCAATTCATTTTGCGTTATTTGATTAAATAAATCCAAAAGAAATAACTCATATTCATGTGGTATCGTTTATTATTAACAACTAACTCTTGATTCGACAAAGCAAAAGAAACATATTTACGTTTTTTGTAACTACCGAAGTCGCATATCCGGTGAAACTCGAACGTCTTACCAGGATATTAAAAATAATACTTTGCCGACTTACGTAGAATACTCTTAACAAATAAGGAATGTTTATTTTATAAAAAGAAGAAATTTAAAATGCCTCAGTTTTGCTATTTTTACAAGGGCACACTGGCCGATTGGCCTTTATTTATTCAGAATGACGTTAAATGAACTTACGGCATACCATTAAGAATTATACTAAATGAGTGCAATGTATTTATACATAATACCACGTTTAGCGGGTGCTTAACATGACGTTTCCTTGCATCAGGCCCGGACTAAAGAATTTTTGGCTATAAATTTTACTTTTTTTATTTTTTAATGATGAAATCCGGTTTCGGCGGGTTTGTGCTTTATATGTCGTGTAGTTAACACCCAAGCAAAATTTACTTTTTCATTTGATACACCCTGTATAGTCGGAAATTGTAGGTGTGTAAGACTTGAAAATATTAAATATATATAACCAAGACAAAGACTGACTTTCCAACAAATAGAAGAGAAATGGAGATATTAAATTTAAAGTACCAAATCATTGCAAAGAGGTAAAGAATATGAGACAGGAAATGAACGTAATGCAGGAAAAATGGGATATGAGAGAAAAGAACTCAAAAACAAGCTATATGAGACAAAAGAAGTTGAGGTTTTTTTTCCTGTTCTTGTAACATTTATTAATTTTAGCCTTGACATTTATGCAGTTTTAGAGAAAAGAAAAAAAAACATTTTTAATCAAGAAGTTTTCTCTCTTATTGTAATATCCTTCCACTTTAGATTAGACAATGATGCGGATTTACCTAAAAACGTGACGATTTTCAATTTCTGTTTCTCTTGTAACAGTTGAACGATCCAACACTACTGTTGTAAAGTGCATTGCTTTATAAGTAATACATCAACTACAAGACTTTAATTTTCTCTGAAATTCCTCAAATCTCGCACGAAAAATATTCATGTTTGTTTATAATACACTGAGAAAAATTTATATTTATTTTAAATATAATTCTATTACATATAAACATAATTTATTATTATATATGGGACAGCAACAATATTTGTTTAAATCCAATATAAAATTATTTTAAGCAAATAAAAATAATTTATATTTGGCTTCAACAAACTTTATGTTTTAAATAAATAATATATTATTTTTAAACGTTAAATAATTATGTTATCCTTAATATAAAAAAAATATTAAATTTAACATAATTTATGTCTTTTATTAAAATATTGTTTGTAGCACATAAAATAAAATTATATTTGAAATGAAAATATATTTTTTTTAATTAAAAACCATCATACTTACCTTTAAAATGTATATATCTTTAGTATAAATATAGTTTTTGCTTACTGTTAAAATAAGATTTGTGTAGTTTTAATGGAAATTTATATTACATATAATTATATTACATATAAAAAATATTACATTACATTAATAATGGTATTGTTTAACTGTAAACTGATAAAGCACAGTACATATTAATTTGTTAGTTACAACTTCAAATTAATATTTACTGTATTTCAACAGCTGAAATAGCAGATTAAATTAAACACGTTGACATGTTAAAAATTTATTATATTATTAAAGTTCAATACCCAACCTTTTTATGTCATTCGGTATGTATAATTACTACAAGTACTCATCATTTATTTATTCTAAGTAACTTAGTCTTATCGAGTATAATCATACAAATTCCGGGTTGCATAAATCATAATGTTTACTGGTAATATATAAATAAAAAATAACAATGAAATCAAAAATATGAAAGAAATGACTGTGTCTTAAAGACATATAATTTTCCACCGAACAAAGTATACAATACAGGTCCAGAACAAAAAATATATTTTATCTTACCATATGTAGAAAAAGCGGCTGATGAAACAAGTATCACATCTTTTATTTTATACAAAGTACCATTTACATGCACCGGATCAATCTTTACATCAATACCTTCTTACATACTTTGTCCTTAAGAATACGTATTTCTTCAGGTGTTAGAGTTGTTGTATTTGCTGCACTGAATGTAGTATGGCTCTCCCATTACGTGTAGTATCTAACAGTGCTTTAAAACCCTAAAACATTAACTTCAAGTCACTAAGTTCTATAAATAAAACTTCTAGATTACCTCAGGAAAAACTTTTTCAAAATTAATGATTCCACTATCCAACTTAGGTCTAATTAAAGTATTATGTTGCTCGTCATTCAAATTTCTAAAACCTTTCGTGTTGTTGTTTATGGTACTATCCAATTATGAGTTACTCACTGTAGATGGTAGTGTAATGACTTCTGTGGCTGTAGCTAAAACGTACCAGAAGTATAGAATTATTTTGATGTACCTATTAGATCTTTAGTCATACACAATATGGTGAAAAAGTTGATTGTGATTAAATTATAATTTATCTAATTTATCGAGTTATTTCAAAATTTTCGAAAAAAAATGATGTGTGCATTGAGATAACAATAGATAGGTTTACTATTAGGTAGTTTGCCTATAACCAATAACAAGGAAGTAGCAATGGTAGCCAGATAAAAAAGTACATTTTTTTTATCTGGCCTACCCAGTTTTTATTGACGGAATAAATTGTCAATAACTAAAAATCAAGTTTGTTACTTATGATTACTTATTTTAATGCAAATGGAACACAAACTAAGCTGGGTATATATGTATATGTTCAGTACTAACCTAGAAATCCTTCCACCAAATTTTCAAATCCCCAGGTGGTAAGTAGATTTTCCATTTTCTGTTGGGATATCCGTTCATTGTAAAAAGAACTTAATTTTAAGTTACACCTGTTTGAGCTGTTATTGTTTTTTAAATTTCACTGCGTAATGGCGGCCAGCACGGTGCATGTGACTTTCACAAAACGCTAACGTTAACCGATGATTTCCGATTTCATTCGGCCGACAGCAACGCAGCTTGTGATTGGTTAAAAAAAAGCGAGACACTCCGGACTTGTACGAAGCTTCCCGATTGTCGGGATTTTAATATAATATATATTTAGTTTTAATATAAACATATATAAAATAAAATAATGTCTACTGGTAAAATAAACATATTTTTAAAATAAAAATAAAAATGTTTATACTTAAAATAATACTGGTATAATAAATTTATATTAAAACTGTTTTCTCAGTGTAGCATATGTAAATAAAAAATAATGTAATGTAATATATTCTTGCGCTAGAAGGCTAGCAAGAGAAGAAAGCAGTCGGTATTTTAAATAACACTATGATTGACCAAAAAATAGAAGAAATTATTGCTTTAATAAACTATCAATGAATTATTCTATTTATTTCACAATCATAAATGAGGCTTCATTGATAACTGGTATAAGGAAACTGCTATTGTAATTACCTACAAATTGAAATATAGCATTAGTAAATGATCCATGGCGATTCTGTGTGAGCATAATTTAGCAAAATGAAAAAAGAGGTTTAGTTTGCTCTTTCTTCAGAATTGTTTTTTTATCATCCACTTCTTAAATGTCAATGCACGACAATGCGTACTCTACTGCGTATCTGAGACTTATGCACGTAGGAACGTGGATAAAATTATTTTACGCAAAACAAGTACTCAGGTTGAATGCAAACGCTTGCATCTCCCGTAAAAAAAATTTAAATCAATGTATTGGTACTAGTGATGTGTTTAACGAGTAATTTTTGCACTCGGTTATATCAAATGAACGATCGATCATTCATCAGCTTATCTAGTATTCGGAAATCGACCAGACAAAGATACCGATAGGTGTCCACGGGAATAAGCCAAAACAACGAGGTTTTTATGTCCAAATACTATTCGTAATTTAACATTAAAAGAAACTACAATATTTTCTTTAATATGTATATAATAATAACAGTATAATATGTGAATTTATATTGTCTGAACTTAAACAGATATTATATAAACATTATAAATTATAAATCAAGACTAAGGTGCCTTCCATTTAATTACAGCTTGAACAAAGGTATATATTTAAGAAGACAATCGGTTTCTAGTAAAACAGCACTCTAGTTTCAAATAAAATGCACACTTTTCTGTGAAAAGATTTCCTTTACATTTAACATGATAAAAACCAAAACTTTTCATTTAATGCAATCTGTTTTTCTCAGTGCATTATTTTGTTTTGATTGTTGTAATAAGAAGACTTTATCACTGAAGTAAGAGTATTTAAATAGTAGTAGTCTAGCTGCCTGTTATATATTTACAGTCAGATCTAAAGCTTTGAATGCAAACGGGAATTGTGTAAGAAAGTCTATATAAGGGGTAGGTCAGGCGCACCGATAGGTGGTAGCACACGTAAATAGTAAGTGTACAAACAAAGCTTTCATAGCAAGGTGAGCGCCACAACAGCATCAAATAGTCCAGTAATACTAAGACAGTAGACATCAAAGGTGGGAAGTCTGTAGCGGTCAGTCTCTCTACTGTCAAAGAGATCCTTTGACACCCGACACATATACATATACACACAGGACGCACAGGACTGAAGCAGTTTAATTAACGCCTTGTCGTCCTGCATAGTCCTGATTCTAAGAACGCTTTGATGGTCGGCGTCCAGCGGGAACTTCTGAAGATTTCTGAAAATATTTACACTTTCAAGTCATAACACCTCCGTAAATATTAAGTGACAGAAACCGTTAAAACGATTCAATGCACCCGCTTGTTTAAAGTCTGCGCTAACGACGGTTTCCCAGTAAAATAACTCAATGAAAGTTACACAAAGAAGTTTCAATTGCGGTAGTGTTAGTAAGTTTTACAATTGGCCCTCTGGGGAATCTTCATTGCTAAAGGAAACACTAGGTTATTAACCTTACAGAGTAATATATAAACAGATATTGGTTATGTATAAAAAGTGCTATTGAATTTTAGTTTGCCTAATATAGCGATATATGATAATTAACATAGCCGAAGTAATAACATCTATAATAAATAGAAGTGTTTATTAAATTGAGGGAAAAAGAATGTCAGTAATATAAGGATAAGTTAATATATAATCTTTTCTTCATTTAAAAAGCATTTGTGCTGAAGCAATATAGGTACACCGTCCTGGAAATTAGCCAATACGTTTACTTTTTACGGTGCGCAGATGTTGACATCAAATAATTTAATATTTCATTAATAAATAGGTCACATCTGGTCGATATTGAAATCAAGTAGGAAGTGCGCATATTTTACAATCAAGTTGGTACCACTTTTAAATTAAAATTAATATTGGAAGACCTACAATGTCTGCACTTAAAGAGGTGGATAAATTTGCAGGAGATTATTAATACAAAGTGATGTATAATTATTTGTTTTTGGGTCTTCTTTGAATGTAATATTATGACACTATCTTTAGTTATTGTTCTCTATTATGTATCTATTTATTTGTTTATTTCCTTCTTGAGTAAGTAGGTGAAAATGCGATTTGACAAAGGAAACAGAAACCAGTGAACAATTTGAATAACAAAG
The DNA here is from genome assembly GCA_004143645.1 of Protaetia brevitarsis. Taxonomy (NCBI): domain Eukaryota; kingdom Metazoa; phylum Arthropoda; class Insecta; order Coleoptera; family Scarabaeidae; genus Protaetia; species Protaetia brevitarsis. The sequence goes on from RXPK01004439.1 coordinate 21,914, forward strand.
TAAAACGAACTTTTGCAATATGCCACCCAGCTTGAACAAAGGTACGTACATACCTGCATATGCTGGCGGAGTAAAAGAAATAATAGGAACGGCAAATATGATCTTTATAAACAGGTCCACTGATGTGGCAGTGATTAAACAAAGAATTTTAGCGACTGACGGCTTTACGCACACTCGCACAGTGACATCTATATACGTTTTGACAGCAAACTGCTGTTTCTTTTAGATTTTTCTCTGATCGTATTTCGCAAGGCCATATTGAATAACATTGGACTTGCAAATGAGCGATATACAGCCGGCGTTAAAATTAAAAGTTTTCAGTATGTTACGTAAAGTTGTTATGATACGTTGCTGAAATCAAATTTATACAGAGTGATAAAATTATTATTATATAATAAAATAATAATAATTTATTTTATTTTTAGTAATAATAGTACTAAACTCTTACCTTACTAAGGTAAATGTCAATACCCTATAAATATTTCGACAATTATGTGTTACCATAAGCAAGCTTAATTGATTTTACTTTTTGACGAACAAAGTGAAATAAATTAATTAAAATGAACAAATTAGAATTGATTAATTAACGCTTTGTTTATTAACTATCTAGAGTATAGTTTAAAAAGAGGACAAAAGTTACTGTTCCAGCTCCAATAAAAGTACAATATATATTTTTTTGTAATAAATCGATTAACATTTATGCGGAATAATTTGTAATTTTTAAAATTTAAACAATAAACTATAATTTATTAATTATAAGTTCTTATATTTCACCAAATCTTATTCATGAAAAAGGCAACCTAACCTGCAATTCCATGGGATACACTGGGAAACAGGGATACACTCCCCACAAAGAAATAAATATCTTTGACAAAATTTAATTCACATAAAGAAGAAATTTTATTTGAATTAAATATGTATAATATGAGATTGATATTTGTGTTTTGCGCTATTATTATTATGAGGTAAAATGTATACTGCATGGGTTTCATGGCCACAAAATAAGTAATCAGAACTTAAAATTTCTTCGCGTTGTTTTTTTACTTGGAGGTTGTTTGGGATAATATGTGGTGGTGCAATTCTCATTATTTCTATGAAACTTGTGAGGGTGTACGATTACAATGACTAATTTTATAGAGGACTCCCGGAAAAAGAATAAGAGACAACGAAAAAGGAAAACGTAGTGAAGACAATCATATTTGGCAATTATTCTATTAACAAATTAATGTATTTCTGCTAATTTATCGACATAGGTCGATGAATCGTTCGAATCTACACGCTCCTTTCTGCCCTATTGGTAGGGCACTCGTCCGGTAAACGAGAGCGTGTAGGCTCAAATCCCGCGTGAGGAGAAAATTTTTCTTGGAAAAATTTCCTCTTAATCTTTACAGTTATTAGCAGAAATACATTAATTTGTTAATTTCTTACTGTAAAAAGCTTGCAATCTTTGCAATTATTCTATTACTTCCATTTGCTTAATTTAGCAAACCCAATAGGTTCAGTCAAGTAGTAAGTAGTGATCAATTGACAAAGTGACAAAATTGCAATTAATTTAATGCAATTACATATAATTTTAAAAATACCGTTTCCAAAATCTAATCTTCCTTATTTTTACAACTTGTGCTTTGGTCTAAACATTATTATGCATATAGTAGCACATACGTTGAATATATTGTATACTTTTTTTTTATTCTTTTTTTATTTCACTGCAGTAAAAATCTATATTGGATATCAATTTTTTATATGGCAGACACGGCCAGAAAATATTTATCTATTCACCAGCAAATACCTTGTAGGAACTCTAGTCATCAAAATAGCAGCTTCCATCGCACCTCGGCGAATTGATGCGTCCGAATGATGTATTTAACCAAATTGCTGAACTCTCCTTAATGAAATAATGACAAGGGCAGTATTTTATAATACATACCAAATAACTTAAATGCAATAATATTAGACTAAAACAAAAGCATGTAAAGGAATATAGGTAAACGAGCAATCTGAAGGCGAATTTCAGTTTGAAAACTGTTACCTTGACCTTTATAAAAAGAGATTTGAAAATAAAAAAAATGCAATGCCTAAAAACTAAACTGAAGAATATAAAACTAAATCTACATTATACATAAATTATGCAAGAGCATCGCGGCAATGTTGCCCTTAAACAATTCTAATGGAAAATATAATGATGAAGAATCATCGCCTCTCATCAACATCTAACCTCCAACCATAGCAAGTTTAAGTTTATGCCGGCATATCGGAAATACGAGCGACTTCATTTCAAAGGATACCGAGTTATATTTTGAACATATCATGTAAGGAAACGATCTCTGACTAAGAGACGATCTGCGGAATGGTGGTACTATTAAACCACGAAACCTAGTGGTAACACTATGGACATCATACTTAACCTGATTGCGGAATTTTAAAAATTACGATCTTACAAAAAGACAACATTAAATACTTTCTACTATAATACATATTTAACCGTCTTACTTTACGTAACTTATGCAAAGATGAAATTTGTATATAATAATTAGTAACTGTAGCGACATATAGAAAATACGATGAAAAGAAATATTACACAGTCAAAATTAAATAAACCTCAATCCACATTTTTATTATGACGATGCCACCGAAGTTCTTTAAGTAGAAGTGATACTCTAAGAATACAATAAACACAATAATGATCAGAGAGGCACAACCAGTTACACCAATATCACTAACAGGAATCGTCATTGATAAGAGTTAAGTTAATTAGTGCAGTAGTGCAATTGGTAAGAGGTGTGGGTTGATCAACAATCAGCCTAATTGAGTCAGGAAATTGTATAAAAGCATTAACAGAAGGACTATCAGGCTTCAACCAATCTATACTGAAATCTTGAAGGAAAACAATGTTTTTGAAAATTGAGGAAACGGAGATAAGTAAATCTTCTAGTCCGTTAATAAAGTTATAATAGAGTTGTGAAGAGTTACAAATACCACCGGCCATAAAATTACAGGTAGGTAAATGAGAGTGCAGCTACAAATGTTCAACATTCCCTTCAGCACTAATAGTGAAATAATTGTAATCTCTTTTGATATACATACATCCCCACATAAATCTCCACCATGACTCAACTGATCCCTCACAATATTATAATTATCAATACGCAAAGCACCATCACTAATCGTTTCCTTCAGACATGTTTCCATAACTGCATACTATTTTCATGCATCAAAGATGCTAAATCGTTCGGCAATCTTAATATCATAAACCACAATAAATATTAGTCACGATGAGATCAAGTTTTAGCATTAATGTAATCAAAATGTCACTAATAATAACAAAAATCATAAAGTTAAGTTATAATGTTATAATACATAATTGTATCATTACCAATTCCAAAAAATCGGGATACACAACACAACACACAAAGTTCAACAAAACACGGGTACAACAAATCAAACTATTACAATCAATAGAAAACTCTGTAGACCAAAATATTGTTCTATATATGAAATATTTTCGTTAAGAGAAAACCAAAAACTCAAATAAAGGCAAAAAAGTTAAACTGCACTTTATCCGCACTGAGGAAAAGATATCTTTGTTGTTAATAAATTAATGCATATTTCCAAATAAATTATTGTTGCAAAGGAATATTTCTTTGTTTGAAATAGTAAAGCATAAATACGAGTATTTGGACGAATAACTCTACAATTAATACTTAAATAAATATTTATTTATTTGATTGTTAAAAACGAAATTATTTGAAATCAATGAAGCACCTTTAGTTTAATAATTTGTTTATTTGACCAAAATAAATTATTTCATTAAGCATATGATATAAAGACTCCAGCTGTTGTTCACAGTATGGCTTCGCCCTCATAGCTTTTAGGAAATTACAGGTGTTAACAGATTGACCAAAAGAACGGTCAAAACCATTGCATGTCAGTTGCCCGTTGCCCCTCCACATCAGGGGTCGATTCGCAAAAACCAAGGACAATCGTATGCAATGGGAATCTGTTTTTATACCATGTTTCTAAAAAATATTTATTTGGCAAATAATAGATAAATATTTGGTAGCTAGGTCTACCACGTCGAAAACTTATATCGAATACGGAAAGTTAATGTAGTAAAATAGGAGAGCTGCCATCTTCACGGCAGTTTCTGTACTCGTAGAATTAATTTAACCTATTTGTTACTATATACCAGAAAACTTTTCTATTATATGTTTATAACATCATCAGATGATGATTTATGCAATACAATTTTGTCCTAAATCTACTACTACTTTGTCTGTAACTGTACTGACTGTGTATGAAGTAAGTTTCTTTAAGAAAATTGTACTTGATATCATATATCCAAACCACGACCTGTTTCATGAGTTTGGCAGTTTGCTTTATACGGCCTGTCGAATCACGAGTTGCACGTATTTACCGCTGGAGCTACTTACCGGGCTTTTTTGGGAAAAATGCTTACCGTTCGGTTGGCAAAATTATGACAGCAAAGTGTCAATTTATATTTGAATAAATGCCATATTGACACGTAGTGAAGTTAATAATTTCCAAAATTATTCTAATTAATCTTTTTCTTCCTCAAAAACCGAACTATTAGGTTTTTTTGAAGTTGTATTTCACTTCTTACCGGTTATTTAAGTTACATAGTTATTTGGCTACTAATCATGTGCTATATAGTTTTGGATAAACCAGACTATCATCAGCTGTGTTCGCCATATGTATATAATTTGTGGCCATTACCATTATTTTGACGTGTCAAGAAAGTAGCTCTCATGTTCTCAAAAGTCATGCAGATGTCGCTAGTTATACCGGCATTTGGTGTAACATTCAATTCAATGCAAATTTGAATAATTCGACAAGCTCTATAAAGCAAACTGTTAAAGTCATCAAGCAGGTCGTGATCCAAACAATAGTTATTTATATCACTAGGCCAGAAACTACAGTTTTGCGAGTATGAGTACGATTTGTGTAACAAGTACGAATACTCGCAAAAGAGTTTCTGGTCGTGTGATACACAATATTTTCTGGGCCGACAAATCTTAATTTTGAATTGAAAATAGAAAAGAAATTTTGACACTAGGGAGTTGACAGTACAAGTTGGCACACATGTTACATATCTTAGTATTTTGAATTTTTGAGAATATATCTTTTTCTGTAATTTTCTTTCTAGTTTAATATCTATTTATCAATAATAAATATAATGAGGAGACCAGTTCATCTCAGCATGGTTAAACAGTAGTTTAATGACAATTTTGCCTGTCTAGAAACCTACCGTTTTCCTGCAGTTTTGAAGTACTGCAAAATGAGTGTTTTTGGACGGAGGCGCAAAAAGGATATTATTTTAAAGAAAGAGCTTGATCGATAGAAAGCAGTAACTAACATTAATCTTAAGTTACAATTCATATGGAGTAAGTAAACCAATCAAGTAATTCTAAAAAAGTATCCAGTTCTCGTAGTTGACTATAAATCTAGCAATAAGACCCAAACAGGCTTACATAAATCGGCTGAAGACGATGCTGTTTGCTCATAGAAATATAAATTTATTTGAAAAATATAGAAGTGATAATAATGGTCCTTCTCATTCAAAGTTTTATTTAAAAATTCTATTGCATTTCGGCGATACGCCATCATCAGGTAATGATTTACGTTGAGTATTAAAATCAATGAAATGAAAAAAGTCGAACAACCCTCCATGTAAAAAAGTAATTTTAATTTGGGTCAATTCAAAATTAGATTAAAAATTAAATTAAAAATGAAGAGAAAGAGATATGTGACCTATTTTGAATGATCGGTGGATAGTGTATCTCCACACTCTCCACCGATCGTTTATTTCAATCATAAATTTATTTATTTGATTCCTTTTTATTGTTTGCTCTGATCATGTACATACCTACTAATGATATCCAATCGAATTGCGCCATCCTTTCTTTTCACTTTTTATAGTAAAGATATAATGTTGATATTTTTGAAACATACTTCTTTATTTAATTGTTCTCATGAAATTTTGTTTTAAATACAGTAGGATTACAAGCTAAAATAGCGTTTTACGTATAAGTAGTACATTTATTTATATGTACGCGTTTATATTATTTACGAAGAAACTAATTAAAACAAAATAAAAAACAAAGTCAGTGTAGAATAGTAATATAGTTCTTCGGCGGAGTGATTACCAAAGTTAAGATTCTCATCTGCTATGTCTATAATAACTAAGTAATTACCGGTACAGAACGTAGTACAACTAATCGATTTCTACCTCCGCCTCCCTTTCGTCCCCAACGCCTTTGATCGGTCCAAAGACAGACGGACTTAAAAACTCAGTCATGAAATCAATTAAAACATAGTATGCCCAGAGAAAACACTACTCATCTTTGCGCCATATTAATATGCCAGCGGAAAAATTAACAAATCATTATGTAATTAATGAAGACGCTCGGTATTAAGCTCATCTACCTGATATACCACTACTACCAACAACAAAAATGATTTAAGTTCTTGTGAGTATTTTCTATTTTTAATTCTTTTATTAAACAGTGGCAATACTTCTCATTGGGATAATTCCGTATTCAATCTTAGCGAACGATATATGACAAATTGATGATATGAAAATATGGCATAACAGAGATAAGCTAAATAAAATTATTAATTTGTCCGGTGTGGATACTATTAATATACGTTATATGAATATTTTGACTGTTTTTGGAAAGTTGTTCAGCCTTCTCCAACTTAAAAATTAGATATGATACATAAATTCACAACTTTTTAACAATACCTTGTTGTAATTTTGGATGTAATCTTGGTTTTCGTTTCATGGAACCACTTGTGTGTCTTTTATTATTTTGATTCTCGGAATTCGCCACCTTTTGATATAATCGTTTTTTAATTTTTTTATCTAGAATCGTTGTTTTGAGGTGCTTATAATGCTGGATTGTTACAACATGACATTTTTTACTGTGTACCTACTTTTTTGTATGCTCTAAACATATTCATGTTCTATGGTTTTTTTTTTAATTTAAAACCAGCAATAAGCAGTTAGTAAAAACGAAAACATGTTATACATATATGAATTATAGTAATAACTGAGCGCTTTAATAATTTCAAAGCACTCTTATTAATATATGTTAATCATTCAATCAAATAGTTTTCAATTTCTATGACGTTAAGTGTAAGTTATTCATTTGATCTATAGCCTTGATATCGTTAGGCGTAAAGCTGGCCAAGTTGAGTACCATTTCTTTCTATATAGTCTTCTTCTTTTATTTTATTCCATTCTATTACTCTTTTTCTGATGCTTCCTTTACACCCTCAGTCCATGTTTTCTTTGGTTTTCTTCATAAGAATAAGGATTTTCGGTACGGTGCCGCAGGCACACCTTCTCCGGACACCGTACTTGTAAATGGACAGAATTACACTTATTGAGTTGCACTTGCGGTGCCGTACTAAAAATTCGGTATTAATAAAAATAAAATATATTATTTATAAAATAAATTACTAATTTAGCCGAAACCGGTAGTGAAAGAATAATTTCAATACAGTAAATAAATTACAATTTTAAATTGAACTAATTATATGCAATCCCATAATTTCTTTTACATTTTCTTATTTCATATTACAGACAATATATAGGTAACAATTCTGGAAATTAATATTTGGTTAAACTAAATTAATGAAAGTTACTTTCGAACTTCGAATACTTTTGCACGTACCACAAAAAACTATATGGAATATCGAGAATCGTCACGCGGCGGGCGCTCAAATGAAGTTAGCGGCTTTACAATAAGGCAACATGAAAAACAATATTCTAAATTAAGTGTAAAATTTTGATAAATAGATATTACAAATAAGAAACAACCAACGGTAAACTGGTATACAGATTTCTTTATACTTATTGCCGGGAAGAAGAACGAAGACGTGTTTCTGTTGCTGGAGAGTTTTCGGGCGAAATAGACTATCACACAAACCAAATAATAGACGATACAATATGTAGTGGTTTCCAAAAGTTTTTGGTGGCACTGACAGAAATTAGCCTTCAACAAGTAGAGGGCAACATTCCTGCGGAGTGCAGTTGAGTGAATGAACAAAATGAATAGTGACAATAGAAATGATAACGAGAAAAGAAAGAGAGCTAAAAACGAGCTTTTCCAAAGAGTAGGAGGATGCAGAGATCTTCAGTTGGTGTACAGGAAACGGATTAGAGGCAATACTGGAAATGATGAAAGATATGAAAACACACCAACAAGAAATTAAAATGGATGCAAAGAAAATAAGAGAAGAACAAAAGGTTTTTAAAGAAGAAATACATATTTTAAAGCAAGGCTTTGCAAATCTGTAGAAAGAAAATCAAGAAATTAAAGCAAGGAATGAAGAAATTAGTAAGAAAAGCAGGGAACTAAAAGTTGAGTATTATGAAAAGAGAAGAAACAGAACAATGAAGGAAAATTTGAGCATCGATGGAAAAATGTGTTTGATAGAATTAAATAACGAAGACGACAAGGCAGAGATGATGCAAAATAAAAGAAAATAAGGAACTTGGGGAACATGGCTATTTACATTAAAGATGATTTAACCAAAAACGAGATTACATTAGGAGATTTTAACGCGAAATCAGGAAAAAAAAAGATGAGTATCAATAAAAAATTGGACAACATAGTAAGCATGACAGATCAAATAACAACGGACAAAAACTAATAGGGTGGGCAGCAAGTAAACACTGTAAGGTTATGTCAACATATTTTAGCACAAAGAAATAGTCTGGGGGCCCGGGAGGATCCAGAGGGAAACAGCGTGAATTATATTGATCGTGTTGTAGTACAAGAGTAGTTTGCAATCCACATCCAAGGCACACTATCAGTACTGTTTTTTTCTAATATCACCAGTGGTGAATGTAGTGAAGGTGGTCTTTCTATGCACGTTATCAGAATGTGATGTCCTTTTATTTTACAGCAGATGTAACGGATCAAATTTTAACCTTAACAGATCATCGGAAATTGACCTTGTCTGCTCTATTTGATTTTCGCAAAACTTTTGACACTCTGAATCATCCCGTTGTCTATTCTGCACTAAGTGCGGTTTCACTGAGATTCTATATCTCTTATTGGTAACTATTTGTCAGGTAGGACACAGCACGGTTAGATTGGATGGTAGTAAATTGAAAAGTGTTCCATTACGAAATGGAGTAGCTTAGTGTTTCATCTTTGGGTCTACTCCTTTTTGTTATTTATACGTGAGAAGTATTCAGATCAATGAAATTCTGTAATATACATACATATGTATGCAGATGACTTATAGCTTCTGTGTTAATTCCCCCCAGCAAATCTGAATTATGCGGTGTTTATGGTTATTTATAACTTGCCGACATCTAATCTACGTGTATTCAGCGCCAAATACAACTCAACGCAACTAAAATAGCATTACTGCTGTTACCAGGGAGAAAAACTGAGCAAGGGTTGTACCAGATGTTATAATTAAGCTTAACAACGTTTTTATACCGGTTGTTGACATCGCAAAGAATCTAAGATTATTAATAAATAATGACTTTAGGTACAAATCACAAGTTAATAAATAGAGTTGGGCAAATTTTCCGGCGCGGCAGGTACGTATTCAGGTCATGCGCTCCAACTCATGTACTCCAATAAAGCAGATGAACTGTAGAGTTGCAAGTCAGTAACAACAGTGCCTGTTTTTCTTATAAAATGTAAACATTTATTTTACATACAATGACTTATGTTTTATAAATACATATTAAATTACAATAATACGATTGATCTGCTTTATTTATATTACATTATTTGATACGCGTCGCAATACGTATCTGCACCGCCGGACAGTTGCCCAACTCTAGTAATAAATACAGCCAGAAAGCGCAGCAATATGCTTCCTTAAAAAAAAAAACTGTATCCACACCCTTCATATGTACCTTGTAATAATACTAAAGCTTTGTAATGTTAATCTTTGGTTCTTTCACACTTTACATATTTCGCTCCAATTTATGAACCGGATACTTGTGATCCCAATTGAATTCAACGTATTCAGAATGCATGTTTTTAGATTCATTTACGCTATTTCAAAATTTCAGCATATTAGCCATAACCTTAAAGAAATTGGTTAGCTAAATATGCGGTCCGAATGTGTCATATAACCTGTTTGCCTCTTTTGTAAAACAATAATAAATAAAAGTCCGCCATATTTATATACGAAGATATCTTTTTGCACCGACGCCGATGTTCAACACCTCAGTATTAGATTTAGGTGCTTTCCCACATCGTGACAACATAGTTTGTTGTTTTATTTAAAAGGGATTTTTCTTATTTGATATGAAGAGCTTATAGTATGTATGATGATGCACTGTAGTTTCCTATCCTATTTCTCATTCAGAGCCAACGTACGACAGTCTCTACTTTTGTTGCAAGAGAAAAACTGGATAAAGCATCTAAAGAAATCACTGCACTGCATTTTTTTAAAAATAAATCTAGAGATCGGTAAATACGCCACAAACAAACGCTATGTCAAACAGGAACATAACAGAAAAAGACAGATGAAGATGTCGCAAAGGATCCTCATGTATTTAAAATGTAGTTTTCTTCTGTGAACCATGAAACTAACTGGTTATTTCTATGCGGCGATCAATGCAATACTGAAAGTAAACAATAATTATTTATTGTAATAATGATATACAGAAAGAGATAGTTATTAAGAAGTACTAAGGAAATAATCGGAAAAATAGATATTAGTAATCGAAATAAATAAGAATAAGGAATTAATAAATAGTGATGTAGTATTTTCCTTTCTCATGCATGCCCAGAGGTTGTATTCTAACATTTCTAGTATCCAACGGCTCACTAACAGTTTATTTATTACAAACAGATTAAAAAAGCCGCAAGCCCGGTATTTGGAATAAATATGAAATTATAAATCCTCTTTAATGCAATGGCACTGGTACTTTTTTTTTGTTTGTGCAGTTTTCTTCAAATTTCAAGTACGAAATGTAATTATTGTTGCTGTATCATTACACTTGTAGTAGATAAGTTAACTCGGAGACTGAGCGATACGACTTGCCTAAGTTTGGTTGTACCTATTGTAACATCCTATATATGTGAAGAACGAAATTGAGCATTACAAAAATGCATGGCGTCTCTTTAAACTTTCGCAACATGATTTTAAAACAGAAATGATAGTAACTTAGTCAATAGAATCCCTAAAATTCCCAATAAAGAATATAAAAAATTTGTATTGGTCTTAAATAGAAATAGCCTGTCGTAAATTCACACAATTTCGCATCTATCGAACTCAATATTTGCCCTGCGTTAGATGTGTTTCTATTGCAGGTAATTCGAAGTGAAAAGGGGATGGATATTACGCGCCGAACCTAATATGTAGCAATGGGGGTTGTAAATCACCACGGGTTATGGTCAGTAAAACAGGTGATTGTCTGGAATTGTCTCAGAGTGTAGCCGCTGGAGGGCGGCGAACCAACTGTCGTAATTATGGTGACCTGCGGATGTGTCAAAGGCAACGGTACGAAGGACGAGGTCTCCCCCTAAAACGAATAATCCGCTCAAGTGAATACTACTCGCGCCACAAAGGATTAACAATTATTAAAGATGTTGAATGCACACACACTCGCAAACAACATCCATTAAAATCGCGTGCTCAATTTACACCATCTATATTGTACACGTGTTTTGGTCTCTTTGACTATAATAAATGGAATAATAACTTTGTCCGTTCTCTGAATTGAATAGATGGAATTGGAAATTAAACCCAAAAATCATTTTAACAGGTGCGTTTGAAGGTGCAATGGCTTAATTTAAGGTAATATTTGATAATAAAATGTTATTTCTTATACCTTATTCTACTGCACGTAAATATATACGAACTATCGCAATTTTGAAGTTTATAACGTACATGGAATATAACATACTTTTGGTTATTAATTACACATTTTAAAACTTACCCAAAATACTTTTGATTTTAACCCGGATATTACGTACACTTCTCGCAAGAAAAATCGGGGCACCAGCAATCGAGAATTTTAAAATTTCTTGGGTGTAAATGCAGCTTTAAACAGAAATATAAATATATAGAGAAAAAAAGGTTTATACATTGAATAAACACATTGGAGTTTCGGTGGCGGCGTTTTCTTTAGAAATACCGAATACGGAAATATTCATGCAAAAAAAAAAAAAAACAACAATAAGGCCTCTTTAATAGAGGGCTTCATTTAGAAATATAGTATATGTATTTAACTTGTTTGATTTTATGGAGAGATAATTGTTTTTTATGATGGGATTTAAAATTATATTACTTGTTAGTGCTGCTTTGATATTAGTTACTTAGTTCGATTTATGCTCCCGAGTACTACTTTAGTAATAGATAATATATCAATCAGCCTGCTTAGTTTCAGGAAGGTATGATTTTCATAGATTTATTAATTACACAATTATTGATGTATTAACTATTATTGTTGGCTAATATTCTTAAATATTACATTACTACAAAGTTTTATGCATTAAAAAATTGCCAAAAATAGTTTTAAGGTTATTTATAAAATTCTTAAAGCAATTAAGTTCGCAAAGAAATTATTTATTTTATTAACCCTGCGTTTATTGTATATTCAAGAAATATATTTTACCTATGATCTGCGTAATCCAATGTCGTTCTATTTTCTTGAAATATGGCCAACACTTGATCTGTTTACAAACTGACTTTAAGTAGCACAGGTTTATTCACAATAAAATTAGTGCATAACAAACATCATAAGAAAGCATATCTCAGCTAATGTTAAAATATTTGTTTTTGAATTTGATTCATTTAATACTTTCTCATGTCTACTGCCGGGAGCTGTGCTACAGACCAAAAGTGTTTTCATAAAATAGAACAATGACATTGTAATTCAATGTGGCGATAACTAAGATATATTTCTTGAAAATACAATAAACGGCGGGTTAATAAAAAAAAATAATTTCTTTGCGAACTTAATTGTTTTAAATCTTAAAACTGTTTTCGGTATTTTTTTAGTAGATAGAAGAAAATTTTAAAGTAATACAATATTTAAGAACACTAAACAATAATAATAACTAATGCATCAATAATAGTGTAATCAATAAATCTGTGAAAATCGCATTGTGCCAAAAGTCAGGGGGCTGATTGACATATTGTCTATTACTAAAGTAAGTAACTAATATCAAAGTAGCACTGTTTGTTTTCTTAAAAAAGAATTATCTCTGCATAACATCAAACAAGTTAAATACATATACTATATTTGTAAATGAAGCTATCTATTCAAGAGGCCTTTTTGTTGTTATGTTTTTTTTTTGGCATGAATATTTCCGCATTCGGTATTCCTAAAGGAAACGCCGCCGCCGAAACTCCAATGTGTTTATTTTATATATAAACCATTTTCCCTCTACACATTTATTTCTGTTTAAATTTTTAATCTTTACCTTTGATCGCAAAAACACACACAAAAAGTGATTTATGGCTTTGATAAGTGAATATATCCTCTGAAAGCTGCATTTACACTCAAGAAATTTTAAAATTGACGATTGCTGGTGTCCTGATTTTTTCTGCGAGAAGTGTACACACATTCAGTTAAAACGTAGTACAATATTTTTACCTATTTATGTAGTTGTCTAATTCCAGTTGGCTCAGGCAGAATGCGCACCGGAGGAATGCGACAGGCAATACAACAAGCAGTCACAACCAGTAACGCGACACGTACCGTCTAAATTTAATTTAATTGTCGCATTACTGGTTGTGTGGCTTGTTAGGTTGCTTGTGTATTCCTCCGGTGTGCATTCTGTCTAAATTTACACGATACGTGTCGTGTTGCTGATTGTGTCGCTTGTCCTATTGCGGTCGTATCGTGTGATCAAGTGATACGACAAGCGACACAACCAGTAAAACGACATGTACTCTGGAAATTTAGGCAGAATGCGCACCGGAGGAGTACGACACGCAATATAACAAGCCACACACACGGCACGTACCGTGTTGCTGGTTTTGTCTCTTGTCGTGTTGCATGTCGTATCTCTCCAGTGTGCGCTCTGCCTAAGATGTTTAACAGATAGTTAAAGTAAGTACAGTAGATTCTAGAATGAGTGTCAGTCGTATACGCGGTTGTGTATGAAACAAAACAATACTGGATAAACTTATCACAATGATTTTTAAATATGGTCAATTGCGAATGAAAAATGAGTTAATGCAATATAGCTTATCTTAGGAAACAAATATTGAACTAAGAAAAGTTTTTTCACTAATGTCTAGTTTCTTAATATTGGCGAAAACAAGCAAACGAAAAAATGTTATTGTTAAATTTCTGAGTACTCTATATTTCTTTTATCCGGAGATCATATCTCCGATACTACATTTGTAAAACGTACGTCTGCAAACATAAATAGCGTGTTTTTTTTTTTGTCGGGATTCGTGACAACTGTGGAATCACAAAAATTAAGTGACATTTTATTAGCCAGGGACAAAGAATACTATCGTTAAACTTAGTTTAATAACATGTTAAGCCGTAACCAATGCTATTATTAGTGAAAATACGTGTTCGGAATTTAACAATACTATACTTTGTCACACAGGTTACGTACTTTTTTCCTACAGAATTCAATTCTGCTATAAAAAATGTGTCTTTCATTGACAATAGGGGGTGACTGACAGAAACTGGTATCATGGAATAAGCCCATTGAGTTCTCGTGATATCGTGTCGTCTCGATAAGGATTCATCTGGGGCCAATTCTTGAATGCGACACTAGCCAAATGTCGAATGAATGTACATAGCCGTATTCTTGATTGTCGTTTGGTATAATTTTTAGTAGAGATTTCAGCGAGCAAAATCTTGTTGCGACATCATAGTACTATACTTGTTTACACTTGGTGACACATAAGTCGACTACATTCAGTTGTGGCTTTCCTTACTTACAATTAGATAAGATATAAAATAAAAATGACAAACTTGGAAAAAGCAGTCATGCTTGCTACAAAAGAAAATCTAGAAAACCAAGAAGTAGCTGCAGAAAATACAAGACGTAACCAACGCTTAATTGTCGAGACGCATTATATTAAATGAAAATGTTTCGCTTGTCGAAAGACATTCAAACAAAGATAAATAAGTTATTTTTGATCTCATATATACTGTACGTACACATATATCAATATTTTTATTTGTTAGTAGCATTGAATTTTAATAATAGAATTTTAAATAAACTTTGAATAAAAAGGAACAAAATTTGTTTAAGTAAAAAATATTTGCAATAAGAAATGCCTTATACTTGAAAAACTTAACAGTTAAAAGAAAATATAAAGAAAAATGAAAACTTCTAAAACAAAACAAAGTATTACTTTTCTAAAAATATATCATAAATAAACTATAAATATATTTTAAAAATAAGACTGTATACATAAAATTGCGTTTAAAGTTTTAGCAATTGTCTCCCATTTTTCGGGCATCTATTGGACAATTTCCGAATATTTCGTCAATCGATATAGTAGATGCACGTTTATATCTATTTAAGCGTTGTTGAGTATGACGTGAGCAGTTCGTAACTTAACGCACAAAACTGAAATGAGGCGAGTCAACCGGTAAATGGAAAGCAGCTATTGTCGATAAGTACTCATGAATAGATCTTTCCAACGTCACTCGACAATTTTTTGCGACATTGCCATATATGCGACAAATGTCATTCGAGATTTAAGAATCGGGGGCCTGGTGTATCATACTAACGCCAATAATGTAACCATACAGAGAAACAAAGATTCTTTAAATCAAGGGAATATTTTAGCCGCCATTTAAAAGAACCATTTGTTTCAATTAATATATATTTTCTTTTTTCAAATAATATGTTTTAAATGAAAGCAATGGTTCAACAAAAGCCTGAACGAGTATAATAATCTAATAAGAGTGCTATGCAATAATAACAGATACATTTGAGAGCGCCGCCAATGCGTATTAGGCTATTGCGACAAAAATTACGGGCGCGCATTTTTATGCACGAGTATAGTGTATTTCACTACAGCATTTATACGGTCAAAATTTAGCGGCTCCCGTATGTGCGCTTTTCGTCGCGTACGGAAATGACCTTGTTCTATTTATTAGCTACAAATGATATTACATCATTAACATGAATTTTGTAAGCGTATCTTAGGAAACAAATATTGGACTACGCAAAGTTTTTCACTATGTCTGCTTTCTTAATGTTTGCAAGAGTACTCTACATTTCTTTTTTGCGGAGATCATATCTCCGGTACTACATTTGTAAAACGTACGTCTGTAAGACATAAATCAGCGTTTTCTTTTTTTTTTTTAAGGATTCGTGACAACTGTGGAATTACAAAAATTAAGTGATATTTTATTAGCCGGGGACAAAGAATACTATCGTTAAACTTAGTTTGATAACATGTTAACCTTAAAAATGTGTAACATCACATACGAAAGGTGCTGTATACCTATAGATATGCAATACATTTAGCTCAATCGTCACGGTGCTCGTTTCGGTTTGCCTGTACCTGACTTCAATGTTATCTATCAGCCTTCTTAATCTTACGCTCAATTTTTCAAATACATAAAATGCTTAAGAATAAATGATACAAAAACGTTTTTTCTTCAGTTTTTTTATAGCTCCATATGTTACGTATAAAATTTCCTACATGATTTTTTGTAATATCCTTGCAATGTAAATGTTCGTTGAAAGCAAAAGCGCTTAAAAACCGGCAGTATTAAATGATTAATAACGTAAAATACACATGGATTGTAAATATATAAGACATTTTAAAAACACTACCGAAACAATAAGGGATTACTAAGGGAAAAGGATCCATTTTGCGTCCTAAATAAAATTGAATTTTATATGAATACCTAAAAAATTTAAAACAAGGTACTAATACCATTATGTTTGCTTTTTTCCTACCTGCTTTTGGTTTTTTTTTTGCGGTATTCGATACAAAGACAGAGGGAGAGGGAGAAGAAGAGCCGAGATATGAAAATCAAAACCCACTTTATTTTAAAATCCGTTTTGATGAATTTCTACCCTTCTTAATTACAAATCCCTAGGGAGAGCGAAGCACCAAAGTCCGATATTCGTACTTAAATGCTTCACCGACTAAAGACTTTATTGTGTAATCCTGGAGTATTCTTCTTTGCCGCCCGCACTTTAATCTGTGGTCATTTTGTAGGACATAATGGACTTTTATTAGTACATTACTTATTAACAGCAACGAATAACATTCTATATAAACTAAATAAGCACAATAATATATTTTGAACAGTAAGTAACTCGTTCTTAATGTATTTTAATATCTTATTTTATTTGATAAATTTGCTTTTATAAACCAAATATATGTTAATTTTATTTATAAAAGCAAACTGATCGCATTTAAATTACAGCAAATTTCAGTCAATAATGCAACCTAGTTTTTCGGAGGTGGGAACATATGTATACCTACCTTTCAGCTTTATTTATTCATAGACCAGGTTTACAATTTTAGTTTTACTTTTTCCTTTATTATTCGTGCATTGCTGGGAATAAGTTCATACGGATAAACGAAAAATACAGATGATTGAAATCAGTGGCGGTTCGTGCTTAAAAAATATGGTGGTTGCAAATTTTGTGAATACCAATACTATTTACTGACTATAGTGCTTTATTATTATTTCTTTTTGTTAGTAATTTTATTGAAATAGAAACTCCATGCGACGATCTTTGGTAATATGGTAATAGCAACTGTATCTATAACTCTTTGATTAAAATCTGAAATACTTTGGATAAAATTCTTTCTTTTCTTGAGAAAGCATCACCAATACGTAAAGTATTTTTTGTGCCTTGTTGTTTATTAAAAAAGTTTTTTTTTTCTAAGTAGAAAAAAAAATATATTGTTCTGCATCAGCAGATGTCATCGGAATTATTATTAGAATTTTTAAAAGTTTTAAAGTTTCACAGAATAAATTATTTCATAAAGTAAAAGCAAACCCGAGATTAATTTAAAATCTTCCGTTTCATAAATTGGGCACAGTTCACAACAAAATTTCCGTTCATCAAACTATGGGTAAGAATTGTTTCCTGATAGATATTTTCAGTAAAATAGAAGCTGTTTTCTTGGAAACAGTAGCTTTTTCAAAATAGTCTTTTAAAACAACGTCCAATTCAGCGCTAAAACCTATTAATCTAAGAAAAACACCTAGGTGGTTAGAGGACAAAATTGATTAATCGTTTTGAATGCAAGTTCGAAAGCTCTACAAAAACACACACAATTATGGTGAGATTCTGTGTATACCCGCAACGCCTGTAAGTATCCATACAACATTTTACAGATAATCTTACAGACCCTACAAATATACATATAGATTGTGCTTTAATTTCTCGTTGTGCAATGGTATATTTCTTGATACGCGCTATTCATCTGATTATATATCACACACATATGTTTATTGTAAATATACGGATTAGTAATAATAAAATAGTAAAATAGTCTATTGAAAGTTTGCGTTTTACTTGAAATCGATTGCTTCAGATTTAAATTCGAAATATATCTGCTAAACTACTGTGTTACTTCAAGTTTTTCGGAAAACGTTCGTTTATCGAACGGATCCGTTATTAAATTTTGTACTGACACTTTAAGACACAAATATACATTCATTAGCTTGTATTACGTAACGCAGTCTATTTAAATTACACATTACACATATAGACACGCAACGTGAATGTGGACTCTCGCACGCCCACAGAAGACGTTCGGCAAAATTCGTTGGTTTGTCAATGTATATACTTGGTTTGCATCCGCGCTGCAAACCAATCGTGTTTTCTTTTCATTTAGTTAACGTATGGAAGCCGATATCAAAGATTAGGTTACATTACTTGTTTAGAAACCAAAAGGAAATAGTATATAGAATAATTTACATTATAAACAGCTAATTTATTCTGTATAGCATAAATTTTTTAATTTATATTTTTTAAAATGTAACCCTTTCTTTCATTTTAGCCAATAGCAAGTCAATAAGCCGACGAAAGGTCACGAATTGTTGCCCTTGACACCAAAGGTGCCGGGCCTGTTTATTCGTTCTTGTTGAGATGTTTCTTGACAGAGGTACTTTAATTGTTTTGTAACAAATGTGGTGGGGAAAAGAGAAGGTATTGAAATTTATTGAAACACACAAATTGCAAACACATGATTCCTGGAGAATTCAATGAGCAACAATAGTGTCCTTATTGGAATAGCGTGCCTGAGCTTCATGTCCTTTCTATTCTTATATCTCGGGTAGAACTTTGAGTAGCAAATATGTTAACATATTTTCTAGCATTCACATAAGGTTTCCAAAACCTTAATTACATCTACATTCAACACTTATTTTTTTATGACTGAATCAATGACATCAAAAACTTGAATTTCCGATCATAAACTACCTTTTTTCAATCAGTCACAGATAGATACACATATTTATCATCCATATACACGAATAAAATATACTTACTAGTGCCTTTTTTTACAAAAGCCACTTAAAATCGCTTGCCCGCTCACTGTAATTCAAGATGTGTGTGATCTAATATACATTCTCCCTGAGATATAATACATTTCAATCAGTGGCGGTTTCTTAGCCACGCATTGCAAAATTGTACTCACACAACAAAACGTTCCTATGTTGATCTAGTCTTTTGGGCTAAAATATGTTTCTTACAGTAATGTTTCTCTACTTTTGAGACATTCTGTATAAGAACAGAAAAAAAAACAACATTAAATTCTATTAAAATTAAGTAAAAAGCATTTTTTTTCCCAAATGGAAGGTAGTGCTGCATGCTTTGAAGCAAGCAAATTAGCTGGTCCTCAACTAATTATTCCCGTGGTTTTATTGGTTCTTTGTTAGCAAGCTAGTACTGACAAAAAAAACGATCATATGTACACTTACATATATGTGTGGTGCAAGATATAAATATTCAAACCAATAATAGCAATAATTTCCTAAATGTGTCGAACGCTTGGTGGCTGGCTTTAAAAAAACATAACAAAATTTTGAATTCTAATATACTTTATATCTGTGAATCCATCCCTGAATCATCACCCTACCTAGTAATGGTTTGTGTGCCGGGCGTAGAGCAGTAATAGAATCAATAGAAATACGTTAATGC
Source organism: Protaetia brevitarsis (assembly GCA_004143645.1). NCBI lineage: Eukaryota > Metazoa > Arthropoda > Insecta > Coleoptera > Scarabaeidae > Protaetia > Protaetia brevitarsis. Next base: position 42,025 of record RXPK01004439.1, read on the forward strand.
CTCGGCAGTAGTAATATCTCATATTATTTCCCCCCGAGATAAATTAGAATTAGGCAAGGCGTATCAAGGTAATATTGTAAATCTTGCAGTAATTCGAACTAAGACGTAGAATCAGCATAAATTTAATAATTACTTCGCTCCAGGGAGGAATATTCCGGAGGAATATCTCCGACTCTCCGTTTTGTGTTGCAATAAAACATATAAACAGTCAGCTAGTTGGATACATGATACTCCTGCTTTCGCGAAGTTTCTTAAAGTAAAACACCTACTTCACCATTTCATTTGTAAATCTATTATTATTGTAGACGGAACGGCATCCTGTTCCAATAATACGAATTGGTACTACTACTACTTATTATTTGTAAAGCAAGACAAATACTTATGTATTTATAATAGGTACCTAATGATAATAAAAATTTTAAAATAAAATCTAGCCGTTTACTTAAATGCTTTGTTAATCGAAGAGGGCTTCTTATAGGAAATGCTAACATTAGGTATATGTTTAGTGTTAGAATGTAATAATTATTATTTATTATTAGTATACCCAAGTAAACTAAACAAGCAGCAAAACTGCAATGGTTTGGTCATTTAATGAGAAGGGAAGAAGAAATACCGGTGAAAACTACACAGGCTGTTCCAATGTCCCATCGTTGAGATTCTCATAAACCATGTGAGATAGAGAGTCAGTTAAATGAGACAAAATGCGTATAACATCAAGGCCTATTTACTTGAGAAAAAGAATTGATCCTCACAAGACCTTGTTTGGTTCTCCTTTTTCCTTTTTTTCCCTCTTTTTTCCTTTAAGTACAACTCACACAGAGTCAAATTATGGATTTTATTTTATTAAAATGAATTTTGCTCTGGTTAGCTTATTTGGTATAGGAGATATAGTACGTTGATATTGCGAAAGCATATTTTTACGTAGAATATCAAAAGTTTATACATACATATATTTAGAAATTTTTATGCAAACTTTCTTATTTTAAGCACAAATCGTTGGTGGCTTTATTTCTGTCAAAAAGAGCATAATTTTCTGGTTTCGTTGATATATAATATATTGGGTTTATTTCCAGAAATAATAAAGTTATAAGAATAATTTGGCAATTGAAAAACATTAACTCGATTTATCTGAAAATTGCTTTTATTGTGGGTATGTAGCCATTCCCCCGTTATTAGTTCTACCTACTACTTTCCTACTACCTACTACTCTTCGGAATTACATTTCGAGTTCTGGTTAGTGAATTATAAAGATGTTAATTTTCGTATGTCGACCTACCAAAAGTTTTTATCATGCTAAGTCGATTTATTTGATAATTTTCTGTACTTTTTGATTTCCTGCCTTACATTTAACAACGAAAAGTTGAGCAGCTGGAGTTGTTGTAACATCCTGTATTAAGCACTTTTCAAATCAAAAATCAATATAAATCAATAATAAGGGCTAAATTATGTTCCCTACACCTATCTAGAAATGTTGCTACATTATTTAATTTTCAGTCGTTCGTAAATCGCATTAATTTTTTTTTTCTTGCATAGTAAATACGAAGCGAGTTACAGCTGGAAGTAGTGCATTATTTCCCTTATATATCTCTTGCTATTTATAAAGGTCTTCTTCAAAGATGCTAAATGCAGTATCCTTTTCTTGCACTTGCCCGATCTTATCACGGTAAAAATAAACTTTTTAATATTGCAAAACCTTAAGGATTGCAGGAAAAAGTGAGTATGAAGTAACGTGCATGTTTGTAACATAGAAAAATAATAATAATAACCATGAGAAAGGGAAATTAAAGATTATATATTGCGTGAAAATTTCAGCAAGTTGTTTTTAAGCAAAAAAGATATGAACAGAAAATATTGAAAAAAATTAGCCAAAACCATGAAATATTGATTTACTAAATATTTCAATTGTACGGCAGAATTCCTGTTTTTTTTTTTTCGTTTTACATGTTCATGTTTGGGATAAAATAGAAGAATAATAAACACACAACAAAAATGACTAAAATAATTGTACATAAGTATTTATTACTTATAAAGAATTTCGTAAAGGAAAACTACATAAAATGTTCAAAAAATTGCCCATTGTTATCAATACATATCTGAGCTCTCCTTACTATTAAGTTAATGGCTTTTTTGCGCCTCCGTCCAGAAACACTCATTTTGCAGAAATTAGGCAGGTAAAAATGTCATTAAAGGTTGGCCATACTAGATTCCGCATACGACAGACGTGTAATAAATTGTCATTAAGGTACTGTTCAACCATGCTAAGATGAACTGGTGTCTTCATTGCACTTATTATTAATAAATAGATATTAACCTAGAAAGAAAATTACAGAAAAAGATTTATTATCGGAAAAGGTCAAAATACTAAGGTATGTAACATGTGTGCCAACTTGTACTGTCAACTCCCTAGTGTCAAAATTTCTTTTCTATTTTCAATTCAAAATTAAGATTTGTCGACCCAAAAAACATTGTGTATCACACGGCCAGAAACTCTTTTACGAGTATCGTTACTTGAAACCCTCTATACTCGCAAAACTGTAGTTTCTGGCCTAGTGATACAAATAACTATTTTAAATATGTCCATTTAATCCTTTTTTTGTGGTGGATATGGGAAAAATACGAAAATAGCAACAAATTGAATTATATATTTTTTTATAAAATAAACTAATGTATAACTCTAACATGAAATTAATAATAACCCATACGAATATCTAGAAGATTTAATTGGTCATCTGCTTAACACATTTTCTTATATTCTATAATTAATAATACATTTAAAGTTATTCAAACGAGTTTTTACTTATAACTAATTAGACAATTAATTTTGAGTGCCTAAAACTACTCGGTTACCGTGTGTAAGTTTCCTCTTCGTATTCCGTTAAGACAGTTATAAGCCTTACTCGCACACATTGCGCTAAATGGGTTTCCCTGGCCGTTTTCCACGAGCTAAAAGCGTATAAATAAACTAACACACACGCGCGCGCCAGTAACTTCGCAGAGAGAACACACGGTCAACCCGGTCGTTGAAGGAAGATGAAACTAAGAGGCCTTAAGAGAAGACAAAAGGGGTCGATTAGATAGTTTGTATGTATATGAGGTTGTGCGAAACCTTATCCGTGGGGCAGTTAGGGTCCTTTTTCCTCTACAACAATCCTAGAACAACAGCTGGACTGAAGGAGAAATAGGATCTAGTTTATGCAGATACGCAGAGACCCGCTTAAACGGTTGCTTCTGCTCTTAGTTTTCCGGCAGAAAGAAGTCTTAATGCTGTCATATTACGTGTTTAAAATAGATTATGGCTATTGCGGTAATTACGGGTCGTGCTGCCATATGGGCCATCGCCGCCCCATTATATATCTTTCTCTTTCCAGCTTTATGTGTATTTACCTACAAATTTATTACTTCGCTGCCGTAACAAAGCATAAGGATGAGACATTGCGTGAACATGTAAAAGTTTAATGGCTTCTTTATTTCGACAGGTCGAATCTACTTGATTACGTAGAAGCGGTCCTCGATTACGTGACTAATCGTCATAGACGCGTGTGCTTTTTACTTTTGAAGTAATTTTTTTTTCTCTTCCGGTATACCTTTCCTTTTGCTGGAACGTATTGTCGTGTCTAATAACAATATGCTGATAAGGGAGTGATTTTAGCGTAATTCAACGTACTAAAATTGACTTGTAGAGTGTCGTAACATAAAACTGATGTGAGGAAATAAAATCACAATAACTGCGTTTTAATTAAATTCATTGTCTCATGCGATGATTTCTAGCATAGTATTTTAGATTTGAATAATAATGATTTCGAGTGTATGAGTAATCTAAAAAATACATATAAACTATTCGAAAGCATGTATTTTTTTGTCTATCAGAATTTTGCAGTCAATTTGGCAAAATTGGTATCGATGCTCACCTAAAAGTATGATATTAATTGTAAGTAAAAATTGTAAAAAGTAATAATTTCGAATAAAAATTTTGTTAGTTATAAATTTGCTATTTAAATCATGGAATAATGTCTTTCAATATTTCTGGCTTCTGCTGTATATAAAACCATGGCTTTCACAAGATTATCGAACACTTTGAAGACGTACCGTTTCAGGCTAGATGTTTTGAGGTTGCTTGATCTTGCTTATTGGCTAGTTACATGGCAATGTGTGAAAACAATATTTCGCAGCCTTTACAGTTGCGTCGGGATGTGTGATACGAGTTTGTTCTTAGTCCAATTCTTACACCTTTTTTCACTTCTTTTCTGTTGATAGGCTGAAGTATTCTGGGAGTATAAAGGATGTGGTTCGCAGGGCAGTTAATGACTTACATAGTATCCTCTTAATTTTCGCTTTTTATGTCTTAAGTATTAGTTTTGCTCAATCAAAGGTAATGGTTTTCGGGAGCAGCATTAATGTGGGGTTGTTGAGGAAACTGGAGAACTGTAGTTTCGTTATATAATGAAGTAGGGCTCTAAGATTTTACGCTAAGGAGATTCTATTTATTTATTTCCAATTCCTTGGATCATAAGTTTCGTTCAGTAAGGGAAAATGACAATGGCAACATAGCTTACATATAGGTACTCTGTGACATAGAAATCGCAACACCAAGAGAGGGTAGGATTTTGTTTAACCAAACCTAGCAGATACGTTTAACTACTAAATGGTAACAATTGATTCAAATTTTAAAGAAATAGAACAAAATATGCACAGAATTTTTATTAATAATAGGTTGGTCTCCCCCTACTGGTTACACAATCTCAAAGTCTTCGCGACATCGATTCTAGCAAACGATCGACTTCCGCTTGAGATATCGTGTCCAAAGCATTCTGTAATTCATGCTGAAGAGATTGCAGCGTCTACGGAGGCTGAAGTGAGTTTCTTTAGTCTTTTCCCCATAACGTTCGGAACATGTTCCAAAAGTTCGAAGAGCGGGATGGCCATGGTAAGAAATTAACATTAGCCTCTGCAAACGGTTGGGCGAATACCAAACGAGATATACTTGCACATGCCCCACAACAGAAAATTCGATATTGCGACGTGTTACAAGGCGATCTTCATTAGCAACCATTGATCGGCAATTGATCTGCTACTGAAGAATCGGTCTTTTGTTGCCATAAGTCGAAGATGGCGGTGCTGCACCTCATTTGTGCTTCTTCGCTTCTAGGTTCTTTCTTCTGCGTCGCTCTAGTCTCTATCTGACAGAAGAACATGATGATGGATTAATTCCGGTTAAGGCGATTTGCAAACCACCTTCGCGCAAACCAATAATACGATCCCTATCGAATTCACGTAATTCGCCACAATTTCCATTCTGCGCACTCTAGGCATGATCACACCCCCAATACAAACAATCACAAGCGAAAATAATAAAGTAGTGAACAATATCTCAGAAAATATATACCTGATAAGATTGTTAAAAAATACTGAAGAAACTAACAGATAAGCCATTACCACTTGATCAATTTTTCTGAAATTTTAGTCAATTGCTACTTTTTAGTAGTTAATCGTTCCTGCCAAGTTCAGTCAAAAATCTTTTATTTTGTCTAAATGATTAATTAAAGCACAAAAAATGAGTGAGGACGAAAAGTCGACTAGAAGCAGTTCTAGGACGCATAATAGCGTATGTATTTAGAAGAGAACAAAGTTTTCAAGCTTCACACCTCTTTTGTGCGTTTTCGAATTTATTTATCGAGCATTACTTCTCTCATTTACCACACACTAAAGAAATATGATGGACTATGTAAACCTACATATCGAGATGTAGTAGACATACTACTAATCATAAATTTATAAAATGATGTATAAGAAACCCGTTTTGTATTTTTTAAATTAGCTAAGTGTAAAAAGGTAACTAACTATGGAAATTTCTACACCGACTAGATACACTCGTGTTTATTCGCGACTTGAGTGGGGAGCAGTGTTAACTAGTGATTTATTGAGAGCCGACAAAACACGAGTATGTATAATCGCTGTAGAAATTTATTCACTTCTCCTAGCTTGCCCAACATTGGTTCTTACGGCGTCAATTTTAAATAATCCAACAAACGGTGGAAACAGTTCAAAAACTAACTCATATTCTTTTAACCCATCGTCAAGAATTTCACGTCATGCTTGCTAAAGTATATTTCAACATTCTTTACTTGTATTTTCATTAGTTTGATAATTGCTAATCAGGTTTCCAATAAAGGAGTCAAATAAATTCTAAATTAGGTACCTACATAAAAAAAATTATCGATAATGTTGGGATGTTGAGTATCACAGTTTTTATAATAAACATTAGTTTGTAAGTTAAAATATGTATCACATATTAGTTTTTAACTTCGTTAAAAACACAAAAGTGATGAAGTAGCACAAATAATGCACGTTATAACTGCGAGTATAATCATGACTACAATCATATCCTGTAAACTAGGTCGTCTTTGCATTGAAAAATAAGGAGCTTAGTTGAGTTGCAAACCTTCAGTTCTACCTTCACCCGCAAGAAGCGTTACAATCGGAAACTTTGTATTTTTATTTTTTAAAGGTTATATATTAGTGTATTAAGTTGGCAGTCCCTACAACAGCTGTACTCCTTGTCCTTATCTATTAGGCCGACCAAAATGGCTGCGCAACAACGTGCTTACTCAGTGACACCGTATTTAATTCCAATGGCATTTACTGAAATAAGTGGGCAACACTAAAAAGAACTTTGATTTGTGTTGTAATAGAATATAATATCTTTGTTATTAAATTTATATCGACGGATTGACGTGAATATTCGAGTTAAAAGTAGATAATTTATTGCTAAACAAGAACATGCCGGCTTGGAAGGAGACGATGATTTTTGTTTTTAATATTAAAACTATATGTGTAAATAATTCTGTAGGATATTGTTGTACGTAATAATATTCGTAGGAGCTATTTGTACACATTTTCAGTATGTTTTAGCGTTAAAAACAAAAATCCTTCTGACTGTCTTCTTTCAAGCTAACGATGTCCTAAGGCGTATTTTTAATTCATCGATAGGTATATTGATTATAGTGTGTTTCTGTTTATATATTAATTAGATATCGATGAATAAAAGAATAAGCCAGGCAATATGTTTTTGTTTGGCAATAAATTATCTGCTATCAATAACAAATAATTTAATGATTAATAATTACATTTTCAAATTAGCGCGGTAAAATAACGCTGTCGGTGATTGGAAACGAAACTATTTTATAAGCGCTTAGAATTTCGGTCTTTTCTTACTGATCTGTGACTAAAACCATTCGCGTATTCAGTAAAGAACCTATCCCTACTTTACATCAACGCAAACAGCTATTTAGGTCATGAAGCAATATTATTCGAATTAAATAGAACAACAGCCTTGAGTCTTCCGGCCGCAATGCAAATAGAGCACAAATCCCTACGGGGCAGGGCACATGTCCGTGCGCTTCTGTTCTCATGCTAAGGGATAAAAAGAATAAAGTTAGAGTCAAGAAATTTCTTGAGTTTTATTTTTTTTTAATTTTTAATTTAATTGGGATTTACTTGCAGCAACTTTTTGATTTAGGCTAATGTAAGTGGATGAAATAGGTAGCATATCTGTGTGATAATCAGGGTAAATTAAAAAGTCGGCAAATAAATCGGATAACCGTAGAAACTATAGATAAAAATCAAAGGTCTCGTCGGTCCGGTTGCTTTATCGTTCTTTCTTTGTGACCTGTTGACGTTTGTCATCAACAATTTCAATTGATTTTTATAGATGAGTTGTTCTAGAGTATTTCTGCACGTGGATACCGTCGATCTTGCTGATACGTATACGCATATATCAGTAATTGCCGGCTTGTGTGTCAAGCTTGTCGTTATACCTGCATGGAAATGCATTCTGACTGTCCAGAGTTGTAATCCGATACAGATTTCGACCTAGCGGCAGCACTGGCAACAGCGTGGCGCATGGTATTGTTTCATTTTCCGCAACTACGACGGGTGATTTGTGCCGGTCGCAGAAAAAATGCTTTGTTTATTATTATGATGGCGCACTCATTAAAGTTACCGCGCAAAATTAGTACATGGACTTGTACGTACATGCAATTAATTAGTGCAATTCAATTTATCTGATGATATGTTTCCTACGCGGCTTGTCTATATAAATGTATGTATAACTATCTACGTCTATAAGCTTTTAATTTTTATCTCGGGGCAAAATAAAATATTAATTAATGAACTATGTCTATATTAGCACGTAGCATATATATTGATAAATAAAAAGTACATATGTACACAGAAAACCCGGTTTATTAGCGGCCACAATATATATTAATTCAACAAAATGTTTTGCTATTTCAAATAAATTAAGATTAAACGCAATGTTGCAGCCACAAAAATATTTAGTCAAAATTATTTCAGCCGAATGATTTAGTAAATAGTAACATTTTAGACGTTCAACGTTTTCTACTTAATTGCTGAGAAGAACTCGAATCACACACACATATATATTTGGTCAAAGCAACAAAATATTTTTTTTCGGAGTGCTAATCAAGAACATCCCTGATTATTTTCTTAGAGCATTTTCTCCCTATATAGTGTAGCAAATACTAACATATTTATGTGTCGTACAAAAATTATCGCATAGATGGCGCTTCTCTCGTTTGATTCCAGTAACAGAACATATTTAGCATACATATCCTGACAAATACACATTTTTTTTTGGTGCAGGAACGAAAAAAAAATAGTTAGGTATGTAATACCTAATGTAATGTGTGGGTGATACAGTAACTCTAACAAGGGGTTAGTCGGACTCCCCTCCAACGTACTGCTGTGGTTAGACAACCCATTTCACTGAGTGTATTTCAAATTGCATATTTTTGCATTTATTGGTTGTTTTCTTTGCTTAAACAGCTGATTTCAATTTACCGAGAATTTTCACAATTATAATGTTGTTTTGTTTAATGTTAGTTAAAGAGTTTATTGTATCATTTTAATTTATTTAGTGCTAAGTTTTTTTAATCAATCCAGACATTCAAATGTCTATTTGTCGCTTGTGCTGATTTAATGCGGATTCTATTCAATATTGTCGTTGAAATGTTATACGTCTGCGTTGTACGATTTTGAGAGAGGAATTTTTGTAAGTAAAACTATTGTAGAGTTTTGTTAGGGACTTCATTGTTCGACTATTAACGTGAGTAGACGCATTTTGTAATAAATTTCGCATTAACTTTTGTGTTTTAATTTAGTCCATCAAGGAATTCTTATCGTAATAATTGTTAATGTATTGACGTGTACACGTAGTAGGTATAAGATTAATTATTATTTTTGTTTAGGAAGATATATTTTAGTTTTTTTCTCTCTTTATATTTTAAAGAGTTAATTTTCCGTTATTCAATTTTGCTGTTTCATTTTTATTTATCAACCCTCGGTTGGTGTGAGTAGAACCTTTGTTCTTGCATGTTTTATTTTAATTTGAAACACGTGAATGAAATTGGAAAGATTTTGGATAATCTTCCTGAACAAACAAAACTTTTGCTTTGCATAGGAAATAGCATTGTCCTATTTTAATTTAGAGTCAACTGCAGTTTTTATTTTAGGCCAGAACCTTCAGTTCAGGTTTTTTTTCTGCACAATCTGTAATTTAACCCGTTGTTGTAATTAAATTTGATTGTTAATTAGCGTCTTTGGTTAAAATTCTTGTTCTTTATTTTTATTAAACCTTTACAATTTTTCGGGTAATTAAGAAAGTCTGATTTCATTCACTCACAATTTACTCTTCGTGGTTAGATTCACGTTTTGATTCGCGAGGGTAACTCTGAAGTTAATAGTTCTTTTGCGTTCTTTATTTAATTTTATCCGTTGAGCTAGCTAATTTTTTTTTCTTTTTCATTTTAAAATTCATTTTGCATTTTCATTTAATTCAATCAGTACACAGCAATACGTATTACTTAATAAAATATTTTCTGTTGACACAACTCCCTCTGTATACAAATTTTACTTTATTTTCATTAAAATTATTCGTTACATAGTGGCAAGGAAATTTTTATGTCAGAACATAAAATAATGTTGTTGAAATAATTTAATTAAGGTAATTCAAATATAAATAAAATAAATAAAACTTTCGAATATACCATTTATTCTTGTTTTAATAACGCACTTATATGAGTGAATGGAGGAATGCGGGGTTGCTATTGTAGCATGCGGTTAAGGGAGTCGCCTTTCAATGATCACGGCTTCTGTTAGATATTTATCTGGTAAATATTCAGATTAATATTTTATAATCGTATTTGCCTTGCTATTTGTGCTAATATGTTTTATTATTAGAATGAATAGGAAGAAGCGCCATCTATGGACAATTTCTGCAATACAGGTAAGTATTTAACGTATTTTTTGTACTATATAGGGGGAAAACTGCTACAAAATAGATGTGCTACTATCGTACTGAGATCGTATTCTGTAGTTTCCACAACACAAAACGTAATTTGATTTAATGCTTAAGATTTATCTATCTAACCGCATTTTTAATTGAATGGAAAAACATTTTAACTTACTAGTAATATTAAAGGAACCATTTTCATTGTTAATTAGAACAAGTTAACACTTTAACTAAACAGATTCAAACTAAATTCTTTCTTTATAAAACCCGAAAAATTGCTTTGGTTTAACTAAAATTTTGGTCATAATAACAAAACAAAAACTCAAACAGTATTTTTAATTCAACACAGTCACTTTTCTGAGTGTACGATTATGCAAGCTATGGTAAGCATGTGAACTTTTTATCTTTGATAATTTTTCGCAAAAAAAATATCTCAGAAATGCTTAGTTATTGCGCGTCCATCTACGAGTATTAAGCATAAGAAAATGTCGAAGTTCGAAGACGTCAAAATTATGTTAGTGACTTTGACAGGGGTAGAATTGCTGTCTATCGAGATGTTGGTTTGTCCTATCGCAAAATTGGTCGCCGTATTAATTGTACTGCAATGACGGTAATGCGTGTGTGTCGTGTGTGGACAGAAGAAGGTAGAGGAACGCGAAGAAGACCAACTGGTGAACCGAGGCGTACCACAGACGTCAAGATAGGCGCTCTACGAGATCGTTTTTCTACTACGCGTCGAATCGCTGATCAATGGTTTGGAGAAGAAGGTAGACCTGTTGCTATATCGCTGCATTCGAGCCTTTGGACTTCTCTCATACCGTCCACGATTGGTGCTACCTTTGACTGCGGACTAGGGTTTAACCAATAACGCAGAGGCCTCAGGAATATCCCAATATACCGCAAGCTCGGGCTTCCAAAGATAAATATATGTGCTAAACTGAGAGTTTAACGGGAGCTAACGCATCAAAAGTTAGACATGTTCCCGCTTAGTTATCGAGGCCTTGCCCAGATTGCACTGACCAAGCGTCAGTGCATCTGTCGGGCTCAGCCCTTTTTTGTGATAGTTTGTTCTTGAATCGCAGGTAGCTAGATTATTTACACAGGAACGAGTTAGTATGAATAACATATGTAAAAATAAATCATTCCAATAAGTTTTTTTTTCAAACTTTTTATACATTATGTATTCACTTTATACAAATACGTGCGGATTAACATCTGCACTTTATTTCTGCTTACAAAAACCAGTAAAGGTCTATTCACACTATAGATCAACGAACATGCAAGGCACGGGCCCGTCACCGTCAAAGCAAAATTTCTTTTCTACTAAACACATGCATTTCACAGCAGTATATTCACACTTGTAGTCTCCCTGCGATCATGCGACGGGCATGGGACTGGCGGCGATCATTTGACAAGAATATTTAGACGGCCACAAAAGCCTGTCGATTTCCCGACGAATGCCTGCAAATGTGAATTATACTGTAGTCAAGCGCCAGTCAATTGACGCTAAAAATTATGGCCAAAGTGAAGCGACACAGGAAATTTACTTCGAAATGTTATATTTTCCTTTTTAATACTATCATAGTTAATTGCTCGAAGATTTTTTTGAGTGACTTTCTGAAATGTTTAAAATATTTACTTTCGTTGTCACATGTGACATGTTTTCCTTCTATGTTTCTGCGTTTTAATAGTTGATTAACCCAGAAACATTTTCTCTTCCGGACCTTGCTATTTTCTTTCTGTTCTTTAGTGTTGTGAGTTTCCGAATTAAAATATTCGTTGATTTTGATTATTGAAATACTCGGATGATTCCGATTCTTAGAATCCGATTCGAAATCGGATGATTCCGATTAGATTCCGATTCGGAAACGGATGATTCAGAATCGTACGATTCCAAATCCGTAAAATTTGTATAACGATTTTATACTGAATAAATCCACCGAAACGTTTGGTAGGTATACGTATTCGTATAAATTGTGTGATTTTGGAAATTCTCAATTTTCCGGTTTTGACTCGATCATTCCGACTCCGTTTTCCTAATTGACGGGCGGTGTTTGTTGTTCATAGACGCTGTGCGCCCTTAAATTACACAGTCACATTCACTCAGTATTAGTAATTAGTATTATTAGTAATCTGCAAAGTATTTTATTAAGAAAAAATAATAAACTTTTGTTATAAATAAGTTTAATAGAGATTTACAGCACAAATAGATGATCCAGTATTCCACCCGTGCTGCCGTGTGAATTATTTCGGATTATTGAAATTATCCGAATATGTAACACACTACTCTTCTTCATCCAAAATATGCGCAATTTTTATTAAAGTTGAAGTGAGGAGCATTTTTTATACAATTGCAAACACAAAACTGACTGCCGGTAGATCGCCAGTGTGAATTCATTGAAAATTGACTGGACTGTGACGGGCCCGTGCCTTGCATGTTCGTTGATCTATAGTGTGAATAGACCTTAATTTTGTTAGACGACGTATATAATAGAAGCCTAGGAAATATAAGTGTAGTTTTTAATTTACAGATAAGTAATAATACTTTGCTTTATAAATTTCCGTATTTATTTTATAATGTTTATAAACCAGAGATAAAATATACATGTATATGGGAAAAAACGATAACAGCTGCGTACTGTTTGCCAACATAATTATCGGAAAGTATGGTTAACAGTTGTGCCCAGATCTCGGGAAATCGCACCTGTTATACGTCAGCGAGATCTCAACTAGGCCTCGATGACGTATGCGCAATGTATCGAAGCCCCAATAAGCTAGCTTGCGTTAAACCCTACTGCGGACCACTGTCGTCAACGTTTGAACTGGTGTAGAGAACGGCAGCATCAGGAGGCAGAAGGTCATAATGTTGTCTTCGGCGATGAATCGCGATTCTGCCTAGCTATGCATTATGGCCGTAGAAAGGTACAACGCCGGCCTGGAGAGTGACGTGATATTGGGTTTGCTGTTGAGAGGCATGTACACAGGACTGTTGGAGTAATGGTTTGGGGCTATTGCCTGTGGTAGCCGATCTCCACTTCTTTTTATTCGAGGCAGTATGACAACTGCGCGTTATGTTGATGATGTCCTACAAACCACTTTACTACCTTATCTAAATGGCCGTCCTCGCGTCGTTTTTCAGCAAGACAACGCACGTCTTCATATTGGTAATCGAACTATGGGCTTTCTCCAAGAAGCAGGCGTTAATGTTTTGCTCTGGCACAGTTAATCCACGAAGATTAAGTTGTTTGGAACGAGGTGCCATAAGTAGATATCAACCATCTCATTTTGCCGATGCTTAGACGTGTACAGGAATGTATTCAGCTACGGGATCGCCAAACACATTATTAATTTTTTTACGTATTACACGTTAATAATTTCTTTTTGCAACTATCACATTGCTAAAAAATCAAGTTGAACAGATTATTCCTTCCAGGTGTAACACTTCTAATGTGACTGAGTGTATTAATCCGGTATATTTACTAGATAAGCATCTAGGAGAGCCGTCACCACTGAAACGACGACTCCCTTCATTGCACACTACGGTAGCGGGGTGATTCCTGTCATCAACCCCAATACAAGGAGTAAAATCTTGGCGTCTATATCTTAACCCACATGTTCTCTGAATGTGATAGATATGAAGATATTAATTTTTTTATAATGGATTCATTTTTATTTCAATCAAAAATAATCACGGCATTTTATTGAATCAATGGAGTTTGTTTATCTAAAGCAAAATAGCCATTTGCTCAAATAAATGCCTTGTTAATACAAAAAAAGATTCGTTAAATATAATTTCGTATATTGAAATTTCATTTTGAACTTGAAACATAATATGTATTTGAATTTATTGAAGTGAGTTGGGTAATTTTAATAAAATTTCGATTTTATGATAGTGTATATGATCAGATAATTTATATCATTGAGATATTTGGTTTAGTTATGCTGATCACTATATTTAATCAAAATATGATGGCCAAGTAATTTGGCTCAGGTAAACAAACATTTGTTTGGCGCTATTTAACTCTAGGTAGTATTTAGTAATCATAATCAAATTTGGTGCCGTCAAATAAATCGATTTTCTAGAGTATGTTTATTATAAAAAATATTTAATTCAGTGAAGTTGTTGTCTCATATATGAAATACTAATAACAATTACTAATATTCTTGCACTGTTGGAAAATTTTAGACGGCATGATTTGAAAAGTATTTTAACGCTACAGTATGCCGCCTCTATTGGTTCATTATTTCTCTTAACATGTGGGGGGATAGTTGGTGGTTGGGTAGTTGGTAGGGGGCGATTAGTGAGGGCGATTGGTGGTGATTGAAGGTGGCGGGTAGTGATTGTAAATTTAACGTTTTTTGCATTTACAGGTAATTCGGTAAATGAAAATAAAAACACTATAATTTTTTTTCATGTGTGACTAATGAGAATCCTCAACAAAATAGGGTTAGAAGTTAGGCTAGAATAATACATATTTTACACAATCTTAAGGCATAATATTAGGATTTTGTAATAAAATATTTTAAAATAAATTTAAAATAATTAAAATATATTTTAATTATTTTAAACAGTTGTTATAAGTAAAAAAATATTTAAGGTTCAAATTTTAATTAAATTTCACAATAATGTTGCATTAATGTCCTCTCATAATGTGGTGTATTCAAAATTGCTATTAATTTAAATACGTTAAATGTTGTTCTTATATATTATGGTTTTTAAATATTGAAAAATGAGACATTTACTTACTCTTTAAGAAAAACGATTTTCAAAATTTTAAAAAACTCCAGAGCACAAATTACATATGCTAACTCAATTTTTTTCGAGAGATAAATAAAATCCACACAAAAAATCATAAGATGAGAGAATTGAAATTGCACTTGTTGACATAGGCAGGTAGAAAAAGTAGGATGTTTTGCTTCCTACCGTCCTAGCAACAAATGAATATTAATCTCGCTTTTCTTTACGTTGCTTTTCGTTATCCATTTCGTTTGAGACTTATTTTCTTTTAATTTTTACACCACGTTTTTTTCAATTTTTTGCTTTTTTTGTTGAGACTTTTTTGATTCCTTCTCTTTCTAACTAACTCGGTGGAATGGAGGATTCTAACCAAAAAAGAAAATGTGTTTCTTTTCTATAATCTCTGTTCTAGAGCATTGCAGCGGCTCTCAATCTCAAGAAAGTTTAAATTAAAATCAAACAAAAACCTCTCCCATAAAATTAATAATTGGGTATATTGTTACTTACACTTACCTGTTTTTTTTTTTATTATTTTCAATGTCCCTTTAGACCTTTAAATATCTACAAACACATTATTTCGTACGTAAAATTTTCTGGTATGGATTTTTCATTTACCGAATTACCGAGGAGAGACATTATTTTTGTAATGATAAAATCTATTTTTTTAGTAACGCCGTAGGTCAAGGTATTCTTCGTATACGCTTCATTTCTGTTTGAAAACTTTGATAACTATTGCCGTTCGAAGATATAAGTAAATTATTGCTTTAAAAAATTTTATTATGTAAAAGTAGGGATGCGTTGGTAATACCACGTCATACATCACTTAATAAAAGCTTCAGTAGACAGCGCGCAGTTGCATTTTGTTGGCGAAATAAAGTAATTCCTTGCCCGAATAGTGCCGACCTGTGATAATGTTTACACATTATATAAATGGTTTATATATTATATCTAAAATTACCTACTTCTTCAATATTATAGTTTCCAGCTTGCAAGAAGGATTTCTTGTTATGATTTTTACTTACAATTAGCCGCAAATACTTTTCATTGTTCATTGAGTTGCAGCCCGTCTTGGTTTGCTCATCAATATCCATTATCTTGTTTATCAAATCTTGCCTAGTTCTGCTGACTATTGTTATGTCGTCGGCGTATGCTAGTAGTTGCGAATTTTTAATCATCAACGTGCCCTTTATTCCGGCATTTGCTATTAATCTTTCTAGTATTAGATTGAATAACAATGGAGATAATGTTACTGTTTCACTCCTAGGTTGATTTTGAATTTACTTATTAAGATACTTTTTATGTTAACTTCTGTTTCTGTGTTGATTAATGTGCATTTGATTAGTTTCACCAACTTACTCGGCATATCTATACAGGTACGCTCATTTATGTAATAAAGTCTCTTGTATAATCAAGTGGACAATCTTTTTATTGCAGTAGTTGTTTCAACATTTACAATAGTAGAAAAAATGATTATAGCTGTTGTGATCCTAGGTAATTTTTTTTTTCATATAAACCAGAAGCAAAGTTTCCATATTTTACTTGAACATATCTTCTAATATATATAAAAAAGCATAATATAAATTGTGTTGTATAGATTCTGATCGTGGCAATGAAAAGAACCGACTTCTCTACTGTTGGACCAGCAGATCAATAGGATCTGGAGCTAAATGAAAGAGGCGCAGTGTGTTAGTTTGGTCGGTCTGCTTCGTTGAAAGTAATAGCATATTTCTTATATACGTAGGCAATAAAATGGATTAATTTATGCAAGTTTTACATTCATTTATACTAAACAACAAGAAAATTTAAATTCTTATTAAGCTACACATATTTCTTGTAAAATTTAGAGGGGGGTAGGAGTAATTTGAACCACGAGGAAAACTTTATCCTGATTTAAATTCTCCAGAAAGCCAAAGACGCCACATATACGCAGAAAGTACATAACAATAGATACACATAACAAGAACAACTGGAGTAAGGTATTTACGGGCGAATGTTCTTTGTGGATGAAGGAGTCGGGACCTTTCTCGGGGGAATTCGATAGCTTTACTTTCTACCCTAGATGCCCACATGGATGCGGCTACTACACATACCAAATAACAAGGAACGTGATTGCCTGTTGAACGATAATGGGGCAGTCGACGATATGTGAATCTGCAGCATGCTTTACTCTTGCTTTTCAATTTTTGTAAATGTTTATTGTTATCTAGAAAATAGTATTAGTTAGTCGCAGAAAAAATACAGATTAAATACAGCAATTGTTCGCTGTTAAAATAGGAATTTTGGAAGTTAGATTTAGCATCGTCCAAAATACAATTTAAAAATGTTTGCTAAACACTAAGCAGGGCAGCAGAAAAATATGTTAGATGACATATCGCCAATAAAATATATTAAAAAATATATTTGAAGAAAATTCTTCGAATTTTTAACTCATGCGAATCTTTACAGTGTTGTAACATATTCTTTAAATAAATTACATGTTTCCATTATTTTTGGTAGTTCAAGCCTTACCAATAAGATGAAATCTTAGTTTGGACATTATTTTTAGATTCATACGTTTTGGTTTTTTGTACTTTAAACTTGTTCGAAAAGATCATCTGTGCAGGAATATTTTAGAAATTGCGTTCGCTTTTTATATAATACTTTACATGAATTTGCCTTTCAATCTCAAATTTGAATTCTAAGCAGCTACTCAAATAAATTGTTTGAACCGCGTGTCATCTAGCTTGACTTTTTCTCGATGTATACCATAGTGTTTAGCTTTGACGCTATGCTAGTGGTCACGTTCACATATACCAAGCCAATTTTTTGGTTTTAGACATACTGAATCAATATTCAATTCAATTCTTTCAATAAATGAGCTATTAAGCATGAATTATTAATAATTTCTGAGATGGCAAAGCTATTTCAGCAGTGCACCCTCAGTATAAGTATTAATCCTATCATATTGTTTATGATAAAAAGTTACAAAGCTACTAACTACGCAAGTAGTTTTATCTCAGTTGTTGGAAGCAGAAAAAACATTCTCAAAGTGATATCTACACAGAATGAATCAGTGCTTCCAACGTCTGAATGTACAGTGACATATTGGAGACCTATAATAATTGCTTCGACACTTTAGCGATCGATTGAAGGAGTGCTTGTCCTGACATGATTAGGTGAAGTGCACTCCTTCGCCTACCCAAACTAGAAAATTTATTGCATATCGATCAATTTCTTTTTGCCCAGAATTTGAGTGCTGCAGTACTATAATGTGAGCTACCAATCGTAGGTTCTGGTCTCTGAAATTAATGCGCAACACCCTTTTTTGCCCGCTTTGTAATCAGAGATGGTTTATTAGTCGTCCCTGATATATTTAGAGTATTTTTACAGCTCCCGCTCAGCTCTGAATTGCATTGATATGCCGCTAGTGCTTTTAGTGATTTGTGCCTGATGGTTTCATTCAAAATCACTTTAACACACATCTTAGCCCGGCTGATGATCTAGTGACTTGCACGCTTGGCTATCAGTCGCGGGGGCGAGAAATTATTTTTTTTAGAAACAATTAAAAGTTTATTAAGTTTATTTTATTGACACAGAATAAATATGTTACCAATTTTTTTTTGGCCAAAGCGTAATTAATTTTGCTCCATATATTGGAGTAAAGTGAATCAGCTGTATAAATAATATATCCTTTTCACTTTTGCATGGTTGTGGGTAAAGTGAACCATATTAAAGGTATTAAGATCTGATTTGGTCAAGAAAAGTAGTAACGTTTAAAATAAAAACTTTATTCTTTAGTTACTTCTATGTCTGAATATTTCTTCAAAAATGCTCATAAAAGCAGCGTTGAGGAAAAAGAAAGTCGCAGAAAAAAAAAACAATAAATGAACTGAAACTTAAAGCAATTTCAATGCCTGTCTAATTATGTTAATATCGAAAAATCCTCTTCATTAATTGCAAATATATGTAGTCCCCTTTTAAGTGACTTGAGTTGTATCGTTTTGTAAAATTGCTCTGGGTCAATTTCAGATATTTGGGGATAAACAAAACATCCTTTGGAAGAGGAACTAAAGTCATAAAATAAATATTAAATTGGATATACTGCGTAATACAAAATCTTAACTTATCGTAAAAATAGACTTAATTACCAAGCTTCAACATCATCACTGATTTTATTGATTTTGAATTAATATTCGTTGTGATTCACTTTATCCCATAATTTGTATATGTTTTTAAAAAGTAGAGGTCAAGTTCAGCATATATAACTAGGACAATATTTTAATAGTACATATTATTTCTAATGGATTAGAGGAACAATATCTAGCAGCTGACAGACTGAAAATCATTCTTAGTGCTGGGTACATTCAAACGTTTAGCCGGTTCTTGAAATAACAGTCACAACATTTAAACATGTTATATATCTGGTTACTTTCCGTGAAGGTTATGAGCAAATCTAACCTTATTACTTGCAGACCAGAAACATAGGCAAGTATACTGTCGATACCTGCTCACCGATCGTAGGAGACGCAAAAATTCCGATATTCCATAGACGATTCACTTACCGCGTTTGACGATACTTATTAAATATATACAGCAATATTCTGAGATCGCCTAAAAACTTCGTCTTGTACCAGTTTTAGTAATGTTTCTCTTGTTTGAATGGAATTTATGATGAAATAACGATAAAAACTTTGCAAATTATTTTCATTAAGGTGATTCGAAACAGTGCTAATTTAATTTTATTACCCGATCTTCGCAATGCATTTATTACGCTTACAAAAAATAACAAACAGAAAACGCAAAGTCGATACCAATAGCCAAAGAGGTTAACTGCTATAAAAGATGTCATAAACATGTATCTATATTGCGTAGCATACAATGGTCGTTTGGATAATAATTTTAGGTGGATACAGGAGTTAATTTTAGCACGAGAACGCTGAATAAATATTATAATTACCATAAAACGGGACGGTTAGTGGACAGTAGGCTTTATGACCACGTTCCGTGTTACACATATAACATGTACGCGGCAAAGATAATGCGGCAGAATTTTCAGGATAACCCGCAGGAGCAATTTGCTAATCAATGAAGCGCACTAACACAATGTACCGTATATCACACATGCAGTTGTTGTAGTATGTACACACAGTAATTTTAACAAGTGGCAAAAACCGAAACCGAGAACATTCGTTCACATTTCATGACTGCGTCGCGCCGTCGGACCGCGCTCTATTGAGATAATCGAAAATATCGGTGCTAGAGTAGACGAAATCGCGCCGCTACCCGTATATAAGTTTTACACATCGATAGATAATTTTCTCTCCTGTATACTAATTTTTTTTAATACGGATAACATGCTTGCGTAGTGGGAAAATTCGAATTGGTAAAGCGAAGAAAAACATTTAAAAGTCGTACACATACATAAAATTTGATTTAGAAAAAAGGGAGACCGATGATGGAATGAGTATGCTTCAGCGAACTGAGCAGAGTGTGTACGGTACGGTACGTGCGCCCTTGTACTCTTGCGCCGATATTTTTTTCACAATTGAGCACTCAAACAGAATTACGGAGGTGAATTTTACTTTCAAATTAATTTCGCGAGACCCTGTATTGCTCAGTACAAATATGCATAATACTTCCGGCGATACGTGGAATGTTCTAACGTAGGGAACAATAAGAAAGAATAAAGCGGAATCATTAGAACGCCATTTAATGTTTCATGAAATTTTACAGAAGAAAAGCACTTTGTGTTCTTTGTAAATCAACTAAAAAATATTATTAATAGTTACGGCTAATATCGATTGCGGTTTCGACAAGTGTATTGTCGATTAAGATAGTTTTGGGCAGGTATAGAGGTTGGAATGGTTTTTGATGTATGGAATTTGGGGGAATGTTGCTCATCAAGCCGCGAAACTGGAAACGTCTTACGCGAAACTCTGCTCCTGGGCGACGTGGCATTCCTACGTACATGTGCCTCGGACTGTTTTTGATGGCTATATTTGTCCCTGTCGTTGACGTGCACACCAATTACGACAATTTAGTCTTTACTTACACGTTCAGCAGTTTAATTCGGATTGATATACGAAACAGGGACATTTTTAGAATTAATAACATTTCTGATGGGCGTTAATTAGTCAATTTACAATCGTAATTCAAATGTTAGTCTTATTTTAGCTTAAGAGAAACTTTATTTGTGGGAAAATTATAATATTGAAAAAGGTCGTACAATATATAGTTATTTCTGTGTAGATTTCAATAAATATTTTTATTTCTTTAAAATAAGCTTTTCCAGCAACTACATTACTCAAATTATGTAGTTGCCAATACCCAGTTATAATACGTTTAGATAGCTGAATAAACATAGTTACCTATAAGATTCTACTAAATAATGCTGAGAAGCATTCGTGTAAGTGACAAATTAGCTAAATGACTAGTAATTTAAGGCAAAATAACAATACATACAACCTTAAAAGTAACTATAACACAAATGTATAGCAAAATTTTATAGCAAAAAAAAAGAAATATAGAAATATGCAATTGTATTTATTCCAGTTCATTTAATTTATGAAAAGAAATTGAGGCAACAGAGAAAAATACATGACTAGAGTGGTCAACTTCCGTCTGCGCGCCAGGTCAGTATTAAGTTTCATATATGTGACATTAACGTTTAACACAAGTATACAATACAGTGTCGGGAGCAAAAAAGAGAGAGATAATTATTTATTTATGCTAACTATATATTATATCACACCTTATTTAAGTCAGCAAGAAAATGGTTATTAGGATTGCTGAAAAGTTTGTTAGGCATTACATGCTTTCAAAAATTTTTTCTCACTAACCGGCATTTCGTCGCGATGATAAAACATGTTTTATTTTGAAAGACGCCGTTCAACATCTACGGATGTAACATACGCATATAATAACTAGAAACGTATTTAAAACGCTTAATAATTTTTGTAGATAGATAATGGATCAGATGCACACACCACCAATGTGCAGTCCGATTTGTGCCAGCACTAATACTGTTTATCGCACACATGTAACAAACTATTTTGCGCCACCCATAATGTAATCCTGGATTTCATTCGATAATACTTTTATACATTATGAAACAATGGTCCGTTTTTCTGGGATTTTCTTACGCCCGAACATTGTAGCTAATTTACATTGCGTAAAACGTTAATGGAGAATTGTACTATCTCACATCAAGAATTCGACTAACACTGATACTAGATACTAGACACACGAATCGGAGGGAGTGATTTCACTGTCTTGAAATATACTATGGCTAAAATAGGCCAAAAAGATTGCACTGATGAATGCCTTTTGGATGTCCAAATTTTGCGATAACCACCTTTTTTGGTATGGCGTGCTTGGGAGGAGCGGAGTTATCGTGATATATATGGCTTATGATGCTATATGATTGTATGTATATGTGACGAGCTTCTTAAATGAGATCCTGCAGGAACCATCGACCTTATCAACACTAACAATTAGTGTAGAGTAGTGGGATAAGGTTTCGTTAAGCAGCTCTTACCGTACCTCTTTAACAAATTAAATGCGAATTTCATAAAACCTGCGATTATTTATGCAACCGAACTACAAGTACTGTGAAGATGAAGCGAGCAGGAGCAATGCCATAATTCAGATTTTTTTTGCAAATAAGTTTTAATTACCATTTCAATGTGGTGTAGTTTTGATTGCATTAATAATCGAAGATTTTGTGGAGCTTAAGATTCGCATTTAATTTGGTAAGATGGTCCGTTATATCGTTAGCCCGTAGCCAAATGAGAAATATTGTTAAAATAGAGGGTGATAGTATGTACATACGCAAATGTATGCGACGCAAAGAGGAACTATTGTGTCCGCATTTTGCTGTTTTACAGATGGCGATACAATTCTATTCCTTCAAAAAGTGCAAGATGTGAGAAGGCCCCAGGTTTGGTAAAGCCCATCTTCGATTGTTCCCAGGTTCAATTGCCTTGAGTTGTACATTGCTGTACAATTTGAGAGGAGATGGATAGTGTATTTCATTCTTTCCCCATAACAACTACATAATCCAAGCTTACTCAGTGTCCTTTCAGTTTACAACGCCTAAAGTAATACCTAATTAATATAGGTTATATTGTTCTTACTCGTTTCTTAATGCATTCTGTAAATTTCTGTGGTTATAGATTCACCTGGTGAGTTTTAACTTGCCCATGTGCTGACTGATCTTCCACTAAGTGAGATTTCTCTGCTTTATTTCCTTTTTTAGCTTCTTTAATATTGTAACTGCTACTATCTTGCAAGAAAGGTTTAGGTCTTAAAAATGGGTTCTAGGCCTTTTTAGCAAGATATCTATTATTTAGTTTTTTTTTCCATTCATCCTCCTTTTGCCAACTCGTTTAATTCCTTTTTTATATGTATAATTATCGGCAAGGCGATAATCACAGAGTAACAGTTTTTGGCAAACATCTCTGATAAAAGAACTCTGATAAAAGAACCCTTATAGTTTATATGGAGTGTTACTCAAGAACACTCCCTATTGCAGCGGAACTTCAATTTGGGTGCAAACTTTAATATTCAATATTAAACTTTGGTTTATCCAAAATAGCTTTCAAACAGTGAAAGGTAGAGAAAAAGTTTTAATAGCGGACTTACACCATTTATGTAGCCCTTTCAAGTAGTATAGCTACTTATATACAAGCTTTATATATACTATGAATTTTTCATACGTTCTTATTCTAATGAAATTCTGTATATTGTTTTGTGGTTGCATTGTAGGTTAAAAACTAGTCTATAATTTTATAAATATTAAATTAATTAATTGGAGTATTAATAAACTCTAATCTTTAATGCAAATTTGCAGAAACCATTAAATAGTTTTATACATATCATTCCTATACTGTTTAAGCGAGTGTTTTATAGTTGCTCGATGCTGTACGAACTTGTGCATTTAAATGAGGTCGAATTCAGCTACTATAGTAACAGCCGTAGTACAAGGATTGCGTATACATATTCCATCTCACCGTGAGGTGATGGTCATTATTTTCGTAGACTGACAAAATGAGACATTAAAATTTGTTTTTAACTTATGGCAATTGTATGGAAAGCTAAGATGTTAATAATGTGAAGCATGTAATACCTATAACGTAATTATCATCATTCGTATGAAAAGGTGTACATAACATACACTGTCGGACTAGGCTAATTCCACATGTGACAACTAATGACAGCCATAGTTGCCAATGTATGCTTCCTATGCGTATGAGGTTCCCTAATACACCGTATCTGCAATGGAACGATTTGGCAAGGTTTTAGGTATAAAGCAGAAATGGCAGCATTCCGAATAGTCTATGCCCACTTCTGTAAATATAACTGTGTGTGTTATGTGTTTATGTATTTATCGGTATTTTTACAGAAAATAAAAGCTTTTTACTGATTAATTTGTGCAGGCTTTTTAAGCGGAGCCACCCCTGCCTACCTTCAACTGTTTCTAATATATTACGCTTTTTGTGAGGATTTTTAAATTTACGCTATTGCAATTGATTAATTTTCACTTGCTGGAAGTGCCAGAGGTGCCTTACTTTAAAACTACTGGGTACTAAAATTGTTTCATCAAAAAGTAGCAAAAAGTTTCCGTCGTATTATATATTGTGTCTAAAGATTAGTAACATATACATTTTTAAAAGTTATAAAACTT
This sequence comes from Protaetia brevitarsis, assembly GCA_004143645.1. NCBI lineage: Eukaryota > Metazoa > Arthropoda > Insecta > Coleoptera > Scarabaeidae > Protaetia > Protaetia brevitarsis. Next base: position 66,736 of record RXPK01004439.1, read on the forward strand.
TTTTTTGCAAAAAAACACCTGTATATTTTCATATCTTCCGGCGTAAGAAACTGTTTTAAAAAGAAATTACCAAGTTATTGCGAACGCATTTTGTTTTTTTATTAAACCGAAAGAAAACTAACTGTTAACTTCCGTGGAAATCTCTATATATATGTTTTACACTTTCTGTCCAGAAGGAAAAAATGGGATTGAGATTAGTTTTTTTTATTATTTTAATTCTTGACTTTCAAACTATTAACTGGGCTATTTCACTAATAGTTTTCAGGTCTGAAGATGTGATTAAAATACACGAAACCGATGGTCTGTTTAAATACCTAGAACGTGTTAGAAAACATCTGGTTATTTTCTTTTATCTTTGCATACGACATTTCATTTTATCCAATATAAGTTTTAGATATATAGCTAACTTTTCTGTGCCGTGTAATATTGTGGACTACAATTAGATATTTAACCAACAGCAAACGTTTGTAAAATACAAATATATTTCAACACTATCTTCTTAAAACCAATAAACTGAAGTTTGAATATTAAACTTAACCAATAATAGCAGTGATTTGCTTTAATAAATTGTTTTAATCCAAGAAGTAGAAGGTATTCGTAAAACAGTCGAAATTGTAGTCAGTTTTCCGACAAAGTTGTTTCGTTTTAATCTACTTAAAAGTAGTTTAATCAATAGTTTAATCTTGTTTAACTTTCAGTGTCATAAAATTCACCATCCTGTTTAAAATTAAGCTCTCTGGTTCTAAATTGGAATCATACATACATATATGTATATACATTCTTTTTAACATTTATTTTTTTAGGAGGAAATATACAATAAGCCAAAAATGTGATGATATCTGCGGATATTTATTTAATTTGTGCAGCCCTTTTGTTGCGTTAAATTTACTTACTCCTATACTGAAACCTCCTGTAAAGGACAGATTAATTTTTTGCACGTCGCGCGTTATTAGGAGATGCTAAAGCGCTTTCGTTCCGTCGTCGCACATTCAAACCCTTCAAAGTGACGCCGAGGAGAGCGAAATAAAAGCAATTGACAAGCAATTTCGGCCGGCCAATGGTCATTTGTTTGAAATAAATGAGTCGAAAGTGGAGAGTGAATTCGAAGCAACCGGACCCAGATGAAAAGCCACCAGCATCACGGACAAAGGGAACCACATCCACACGCCTCTTTTAACGTTTTGTATTCGGCATTTCAATTCTGTTTGAATTTCAAACGCTCACGCCCATTAAACGGCTTATTTAATTTACATAGTTAAACACGAGGAATCGGCGGTTAGGAGTTCATATGAGGTTCGTATTGCCTGTATACGTCTGTCTCTGTGATTTCTGACGTTATTCATTATTCATTTCGTACATTAATTTAGACCGCCGCTCCATTAACTGACACAGATAATTTCTATAAGATATTATAAGGATTAAATTTTCCTTTTTTAAGCCCCGTTACATTTTTTTCCTAAGCATATACAAAGAAAGGAGAACCTAAACTAGAAATATGCACAACTAATGTTGGAACCTTGCGATATATATTTCACAGCTATCGAATTTCAAGTGAATCAATCTAACACCTAGTGTTCCTGTATTATGTATTTATTTATTTTTACGCTCAATAATTATTCAAGCATAAATAAATATGATAATAAGATAAAACAGGATTGCCTGAAAGAAAAGATGAGAATATTGCATTATAACCTATATGCAGTTATGTAAATATACATTTTGTGGAAGGGAAAGTGACATCTACAAGTAACATAAGAAAGCAAATGGAAACGACAAACTAATGGGCCACTGTTTGACTCAGGTCGGGTTTCCGGGCACGTGACATCCGGCGCTTCGAAATTTATATTACTACGTAGTACCAGTGTTACAGGTATCTATCTACTCGTGTTACATCGGAGATCATTACTATGGAAAGTAATTACAACATTATACAATAGAATTTATAAGTGCATTTTCTTATGCTCTCTCGTTGTAATTATCATATTGGAGAGTATATATAAAAATACATCATATTCTCATATGGGTATTATTAAAAGAGAACCCAATCTAACAATTGATAACTTAGAGCCGAGATTCTAACAATTTATAATTAGAATTTATGATTAGAAAATCTTACGATTCTTAAGGTTACTTAATGATTTTAATTTCTATTATAGTTTAAGAATATTTTGTTAGATTCTGACTATGGATAGTCGATAGATCGATACTCACAACTAGCTGAAGGTAAAACTGTCGACAGTATTCGATTAAAAGCCTAAGATATCGGATCCCTGAGTGATGCACGAGTGTATATTCGTGGATTAAAATTAAACTTAAAAAGGTTACTGAAACCTAATTGCTTAAAATTATATCACAATAACCAAAAAAAGGAAGTACAATAAATATGTACTTGGTGAACGTGCTGTTTAAACAAGCTTAAATGTATGCAGTACTACTATCATTTTCTCCCTTTTTTTTCAGAAACTCCTTAGTTGATTTGTTTCTTTTGCGATTTTGTTGGGAGCTCCTGAAAGAAATATTTTAAATTAAAAATTTTATTTTATTGGTAATTTTGAATTTGTTATTCACAAAATTTAAATGCTCTTAAGTAATTGTACAATTTAATTAATTTTACATTTTTGACCATTTTAACTGCTTTCGGTAGATTCTTTTTGAATTTGTGCCTTAAAACATAAAATCAATAAAAAAAGAGAATTTAAAGAATAGTTAAAATGATATTGAAAAAATTCCGTTATAATTTTAAAATCACTAATCATACCATGATCGGTAAACAATTTCGGAAATATTAATATAATGGGTGTAATCTGAACCCTATTATATCTATGTTGTTAGGAACATGATTGGCGTTATAGCTTAACTACAATTACGTGCTTCTTAAGAATTGAATTGCAGCCACGTTATAAGTTGAATACACACGTTTTTTTTTTTTTTTTATAGAGCAAAACGTAATATTAATATCTGAATTAGCCTTAAAAGCAGAAAATAATCCAGAAGGCATTCTAAATTTTAATCAAAATAATATAATGGAATATTGTTTTCTGCTTGCGTTTCCCTATATGTACGCCGGTACGCTTTTATTAATTAATAAACAATTGCGGTCATATTAAATTGAATAAGCTTACTGTAATTTCCGGTCAAATTCTCAGCGGAAATGAAATTGATGCGTGTTCTTGTTATTTTAGATCTCTAGGGATACGGGTGTATCTTCTTGCAATAAATCTAATTGACTCGCTGTGGTTACATATTAACAGTGGGATATGACATTTTCTTTTATAAAATTTAATATACGTACGTTATTTGTAGGCAATGTATTATAATATAGTCAAAATTTGGTAAAAGTGCAATACTGGACAGATTGACGGGCATTTTATGTTATCATATCTAAATAGTTTCTAAAGAAGCTAGCAGAAAAATTGATAAATAAACCGGAAGACGCCTACAACATGTATAATGGTAGTGAAAACTTAGAATTATATCATTTTTTTCTTGCTATATAATTAGCGACGTAATTAACTTTTGTGTAGTGTGCAAATAACAATTTCAACAAATAAAAAAATTGCAAGTTATTGAGACGCGTTTTTATAAAGGGCAAGCAAGAATATTTGATTACTCTTTACATTACAAATTACAGTGTTACAGTATTAATTAAACACAATAAACGTGACGCAGTGCACTAACCGTTAATGTTTTGTTTTTGCAGTTTTCTCTATTGTTTCATCTTCATTTTACGAATAATTTCATTATAAATAGGTCACCTGTAAAGTAAGAAAGAAACTGAACCTAATTGCAGTGCTATTCATCGAGACGAGCTAATGAAATTAATTAAAAGCAGTCAAGAAAGAAGTACGTACAATTATAAGGCCACAGGAACATTAGTTAATTAAGCAGTAGTATTTTAATGTGTTTGTTTAAACTAACAATTAATCTTTGTCATATTTAAAAACCAATACAATTTATTAGTGCCGTAAATAATATAATATTAGTTGTAATGCTAATAATGACATGGTAAACCATCGCCGACGGCAGGTTTTATTGTTGATAGATAATTCGATTTACTGATTGAATATTGATTCATAGTTTACAATTGACTGTTGTTTTTAAATTTATATTCTTTATAATGTTAACTTAATTTTCTCTGTTTACAAACTAGTGCCGATGGTGTTCCCATTTTAACACAAATACCAAGTGTGTGTTTTGTATAGCACCATTTGCTTTAAACTGCTGTAGGCAGAACTAGTTTGACGTCACAGAACAGTCCAGGAATTAGTACATACGAGCGCTTATTCAGGACAATTACCAACGAATACGTTTTTGATAGAAATTTCGCGATTGCTTTAATTGTCGAGCATAATACCGGCTCATCCGCCTTTTTTGTTCCAAACAACTTACTTCTACTCCCGAGTAGAAGCAATAAAAGCTGTTCAGGGCAACTTTGTTCTGTTCGGTGCTTAACGAACATCACAGAAAAATGCGAACGCCGAACATGCACTGCACTTTTTCTTCCGACCAGCCCAGAATATACACACCTACCTACTACAACATATTTAGGAGCGCAAACTTTAAAATAAAAAGAAGGCATCCAAATAATATAATATATACAGGGGTAATCCACAATTACCATATTTTATTGCACTGCCGCTTCGCTTTAACGCATCATCAGTTCTATGGTAATTTAAGAGTTGTTGAGTGTATAAATTACCACTAAGACCTGATGATGTGTTAAAGCGAAATCGGTAGTCTAATAAAACTGTTAGTAATTGTAGATTAGACCTTTTTCGTCCTGTTTTTTTTAAATGGCTCCACACGTACGCATATTTCGATGATGTACATATAATTAAATAAATTTGAAATATTCTGTGATTTGAAAACGTTTCTGTAAAAAAATCAGGTTAACCGTAATCCGGATAAAAAATGATAATATGTATCTTCTTGTTAAAGAAGCAGGGGGAAAACATTAACATTCCTTCGCTACATACTTTCATCCTTGTTGTTTACGTTGTGCGTGTTTTTCTGTCGTTCGGAATAGCAATTATACGTTGTTTTTTTTATATTTTAGTGTTTATTCAGTCTGCACGTTTTTTGGGCGTTTTATTTTTGTTCCTTTCGCTCGTTTAACATATATTTTTCATTTATCGAATGTGCTGATATATACCATCTTTAACAAATTAAATGCGAATCGAAGCACCACGAATTTTCGTTTGTTTATGCAGCTGAAACTACACGTACTGCATACATAGCGATGCGTAATTCCAAATTTTGTAAATAGTTTTAAACCGATGAATGTGTGCTATTGTGCTTTTTATGTTTATATAATTTTCGACAGAATTTATGCAATTCTATTTTATAAAGGAATAGTAAACAGTTCTACGTGATATTTGAAGCAATTTGGAATTTTAAGATATATATAAGAACATTATTTATTGTACTTATATATGTTAAAAGCATGTAGTAGTTTCTATTTCTTTCACTTTATATTTTGCGGAATTCTATTCCAGTTCATTTTAGTTTAAAAAAATACATATGTATTATTATTATGTATTAATTATAACAATAAATATGTATGCACATGGCTTGTGCCAGCGAATGTGCGAATCAATAAAAAATGAAACTTTGTAAACAATGTAAACGGACTTTTGCACAATACTAATCATGGGTTATAATAGTCGAAAACCTATCTTGGCTCTATTTCTACCGTTTTAATTTAAATTCAAATTGTTCATTTAAAATTATAAATATTATGTTATGAAATTAATTTTAACGATTAAAAGAATTATTGTTTTTAATTTTAGTTTAAAAATGTTAGAAAAAATATTACATTACGACTGTATAATTTTTTTAACGTCAGCACCAATGCAGTCAATTGAAGGATAACCTTGTCCCTTTTTTCCTTCGCATATCCTCGAAATGGTAAATAAAAATATAAGTTCCAGAAATTCCTGGACCAAACAAAAAAAAAGAAGAAAAAGTATAAATGGATATGACGGACAAAAAGGATATAGTTCTGAAATATATATTATTCTTATGAATTTCTACGTTTATGTTAAAGAAGTGTATGTGTCCATGTGTATACGTAATCTGTGAAAATATTTCATAAGAATTTAATGTAACAATAATGGGTGAAAGTAGTAGTAGTAGTAATAGTAGTAGAGCGGTAGTTCTGAAATTCGTGATTTGGGGGTACTACTCGACACTAAACTATTATTCGACAAGCACGTTTAATTAGTGGTTAATAAAGCATTTAAAAAAAATTGGATATATTATTCCGTTTAACAATTTTTTTTTCAAATTATCTACATTTAACTACCCTTTTATTATGCCATGTCCATAGTATTCTTTCATATGCGACTGTCGTGTGGAATCTCCAATATAATGTTTATGTTAATGCTATAGAGTCTGTTCAGAAAAAAATCGTTAAATTTTTAACATTCCGATTCATATGCCCGTTATCAGCTATGAAAGAACCTTGCTTGAATTTAAAATGCTTTCTACGCAATCATGCCGTACTCGCCGAGATATATTATTTCTGTTTAAGATTTGTAACTCCAAAATTTTTTGCGAAGAAATACTTTCTTGTGTTAACTTTAATGTTCCATCTTACACCACTCGTTCTGTTTTGCCATTTAGACCACCTCCATCGATAAATAACGCACATGAAATTCGCCTATTATTAGATGTATGTCTTCATTTAACACTGTTTGTTCTTCTGTTGATAGTTTCAGTATATCGTTGTTTTCATTCGGAAATTTTTTTAAAATAATGGTTGGAGTTGTCTGGGAAATTGGTAGTTTTGAATTGTTACTTGTTTTTTTTTAAGTGTATTTTCATTATTAAATGTAATTACATATTAAGCCAGTAGAATTTTTAAGTTGTTAAATACTTCTGTGGGTAGCGGTTCTGGGTTCGTCCCGTTGCTATCCCTAAGAAAGTAAATAAATAAATAAAGAGGCCCTGTTCGTATGACAAAAAAGCTAGACAATGTTTCTAATGTAATGTAACATTGAAAAGACGGAAATTACTTAATGAAAAATGTCAAAGACTAAACAATTATTGGTCTATGGCGTTATTGGTTATTACATAAAAATAGAAATGACAGCATAGCAATATAAAAGAAAGAAAAATGAACAAATGGACGTCTCTTTTTCATAAAAAATATTAAACGTGGAATTTAAACGGAAAGCAAAATCTTTTAGAAACTATTACTTTTTCTAAATACACACTAAAGTAAAATGAAATACTATTTTCTATTTATATTTTCTACCTTAATATGCACATCTTAATATACGAATATCCCGAATATCTGGCGTTAAATTACGACAAGAGTACCGTAGAGAAAAGAAGAACGTATAGTATTGACGCGCTAGTTGAAAAAAGGAAAACGCGAGCATACGAAAAAACACACATTTTTTGAAATATTTACTTCCATGTGGTGTAAGCAACAAATATATAATAAATATAAGTATTCTATATTTATTTGCTGTATGTTTGTAAATTAAAAACTTTCAAATATAATTTGTTTCAAAAACCACGATTTTATAATTATTTTTTGTGTAAAGTTACGAAATTTCTATTACCTATATATTTATTTATGTTTTATTTTTCAAACCTTTGTAAAAGACATCTATTATAAAGAATTGGTGAAATTATAAAATCCATAAAATTCATTGACCGTAAATCTTTCGAAAAATTTGTATGGGTTTACATTTTAATTTCAGAAAAGTAACTAAAAACGGCCCATGCTTACTATAATTAATAAGTACCAATATTTTTTATAAGCACATTTTTGCATAATCAAAGAGATCCACGTCTGTTCACGTTATTTAACGGCCTCACGCTTTACTAATATAATATAAACTAGAAAGTAAAATTGCGTCTCCATTAAATCACGTCAACATTTTTGACATTTTCTAATAAATAATTTCATTGGTTCCAGTATAATTACATTACGCCGCGGCATACTTTTAAACATAAATTCAGCAAATGCATCCTAACCATCCCCCAAATACATGTAAATAAAACTTATATTCCAGAAACACTTATTTTGCAGTACTTCAAAGCATACGTAAAAATGTCACTAAAGCTTGGCCACACCACAGGCCACACTAGATTCCACATGACAGATGTGTAATAAATTATCTTTAAGCTACTGTTCAACTATGTTAAGATGAATTGCGCTTTATTGCGCTTATTATTGATAAGTATATATTAAACTAGAAAGAAAATTACAGAAAAACATTTATTCTCGGAAACGTCCAAATACTAAGGAGTGTAGCATGTGTGCCAACTTGTACTGTCAACTCCCTAGTGTTAAAATTTCTTTTCTATTTTCAATTCAAAATTAAGATTTGTTGCAAATCTTTGTCACATTGTGTATCATACGGCCAGAAACACTTTTGCGAGTATTCATGCTTGTGGGCCGAAGCGGTACCGCACTCATAATCGCAAAACTGTAGTTTCTGGCCTAGTGATACAAATAACTATTTTTCGCATGATCCTTTCTTCAACTGGCGCATCAATACTATACGTTCTTCTTTTTCGACGGTACTCCTATCGTCATTTAACACCAGATATTCCGGATATTCGTATATCAATATGTGCATCTTAAGGTAAAGGATGTAAATAGAAAATCGTATTTTATTTTACTTTAGTGTAGTATTTAGGAAAATAATAGTTTCTAAAAGATAGTAATTTTGCTTTCCGTTTAAATTCTACGTTTAATGTTTTTTTATGAAAAAGAGACGTCCATTTCTTTAATTTTTATTAATTTTTAATTTGTTTAATTTGTTTCGGTTGCATAAACGATCGAAAATTCGTGGTGCTTTGATTCGGATTTAATTTGTTAAAGATGGTACATATATAGGTACATGTAATGGAAATGGAAACAGGGCAATGCGACAATATCATGCTCCTTACCCAAATCCTATAGCAAACTTCTTTTGAAGGTTGAACCAACGCACATTGATTTTAACTATCCTAATTATTGGCCAAAACTCGAAAAATAAAAAATGTAATTGTACACATATATTTTTCGCGAGACCTTAATTTGAAACGATCGGCAAACTACATAAACCGAAAAAAGATTCAGACGGTTGTATTTTCATAAGTGCGGTGTATTATAGTCATTAGGTTTATTTGCTGGTACTGCACTTTCTACATTGGCTTGTGACTAAAACAGGATATAAGATTCACTCATTACGTATGTGTATGACAAAGATAAAATGTGCATCAGTGTAATTGGTGCAATACCAACGGGTAAACTTACCAATAATTTTTTAAATAAAATTATAATAGGTATATATTAGTTCTGCAGGTATTTATTATACTTCAAAGCAGTAAAGTCAAAGGCCTTAGATTGTATGAAAGAAAAACAATGTATATATGAGATATTTACATATTGCATAAATGGCCATGCATAAAAAACAACTTTACGATCTTTACGATAAATTCAACAAAACAATCAAATATTACTACCCCATCTACGTTTGCCGGTTATTGTGGATGGCAAAGATTGGCATTTAAAGTAAAGCTAGGCCGATCTAAGAAGAGGCAAGCTTCGTAATTAGCTCAATCACAAGATAATGAAATATCTTTCATTATGCAAGTTATCTAATTTTGTAATAAACTGTTAAAACATAGTTTACACTTTATATATTTTATTCTCGCTTCAACTAGGTCGCAGTGAGGATATAAAGTAATTATTAAAGTCATCTAAAATACTTCGAAAATCCATTGGCCAAAAAATAGTGTCCTAGAAACGAGTGTGCACCGTCTTCGAAAAATGGGTTCGGTTACTTCAAATCACTGGGATGTTGGAAGAGCAAGACAAAGACGGAATGTTTCAGCAAAAGTGCAAATTATAGACTTAGTAAATGGGAATTCGTAAATTAGCACTAGACAATTAACTGTTGCAAAGTTCAACTTCTTTATGAAAACGATAACCTTTTCCGACTGAATTTCTGTAACACGATTTTATATAGACAAAAGTTTTCTGAGACATATTCTTTGGAGCGGTGAATGCATGTTTAATAGAGATGAAGTTTTAATGCTTATAACTTTTACTATTGGGCGGAGCAAAATCGACACTAATTTTGTGAGTATGGTCAGGTTTTCTGTTAACATTTGGTTAGATATAGTAAACCATTCAGTTACTGGACCAATTTCCCTTCTGAATCGACTACATGCTGTTGAATATCTCACTATTTTGAAAGAAGTTATAGATAACATTATTGGATATGCGACCCAATGCGTTCTCCATGCACAATTGAGCTCCCGTTCACTATGCTTTAATGTTAGAGAGTGACTGAACGAATATTTTGCAAACAGATGGATTGGCCGTAGCGGTTGAATGTCATGGTCCACTAGGTCATTCGATCTTAATCCATTAAACATTCTTTGGCCAAAATTGCCTAAAAGTTCGAGGTGAAGCGAAGGCTGCAACTATGTGTTAAAACCAATGGCTATAAATTTTAATTTAAGTACACGTAATTCTTTAATAATTATAATTCCTGCATTGAATGACTTGAAACGACTTACTTTACCATTCACTGCAATAAAATAAAATTAAGTATAAAAAACTTCATCCGATGATTTTCTGTGTACGGCGTGAATAAATACAAATTTAAGTGTAACATAAAATAATGTTGCCACATGTAGGTTCTTTTCAAATCAGTCCTGTGTACGCAGGAGGTAATGTACAGCATTGAAATATTAAGATTTTTTATTACGAAATTTGCGAAGGATGTCACTATATAAAATAATATAATTCTTTCGTCAATTTATATATATCCTGTATATTGTGAAAAAAAAAGAAAGATAAAGATGAAAGAAGAATCGCAAGAAAGAAATACCGTATCATTCACGTCTTGTTTAAATGTGTTAAATTTAAGTGCCCCCATATGTTGTCTTTCAATTCAAGGTTCAACTGGAATCATCAATGACTGTTTCATTATTTAGTAACGTTTTTCTCATATTACGTTTTAGGCCTCTTTCACACGATACGACAACCGTTTACGAATTTTTTCGTGGCGTATTGTGTGTAATTATGCATTGAAAGTAATTTTTTACTAGACTACACGGAAAAAGCAATAAAATCGGACCGGATAAAATCCGTATCGTGTGAAAGAGGCCTTAGAGTAAGTTTGTCACGATTTTAATCCTTACTTAATTATTTCACTATTGTTATTGAATTTTTGTAGCGTCAAAAAGGGTGATACTAATTACTGAAACGTTAGCTTATAAACTTTTGATATTCATTAAAAATATTTCCTGCTAAGGCTGTACGCCATTCCATTACGAGCATCCTATATCTGCATGATTTATTTAAAGTGCACAATTTTTTTCTGGGTAATTTAGAGCCGAAATAACATTCTTGACATTTTGCGAAGATTAACTTTTTTTATTTAAAAGAGTGTGAAATGAATACCACCAAATGAATGAAAGTTATTCAATGTAAATCTATAAAATGTGGAGTAGAACAATTCAGTTGTGATAGTATTATTAGGGAAATAAGCAATTAAATTAGTAAATTCTTAAGGGATATTGATCTACATTCGATACTGTTGAAAAGCACGACAGTCAAACACCTGTTGTCCACCGACTGTCGGTTTTGACCACTTCTGTATTTTGTCTGTTTTGGACGTGCAATCAGCGACTCAAGAATCATCATCGTTAAAGCCTGTCGTTGGTTTGCCCTGTGGTAATAATAGATTACGTAAAGTACATATAACACAGATATAGCAGGCACGCCTATACATTTCAATTAATTCCCTGCTTTTACATTTATGTATTCGTTTATATAATTTCACAGCAATATGCGAACGTTTTGTCAACTAATGGTATTAAATGGTTATGATATAACGCACGACATTTTAGGGAATATCGCTACCAGATACGGTCTAATGCATTTGATTACTGTAAGTCATTTGCGCTACTAGGTTAATACGAAATAAAACAGATATATTTAATAATTTGCACACTAAAATCAGAGACAAATATGTTACTAAAATATGAATAAAGTTATAAACGACAAGTTCTGTTTCTACAGTAAAATTTTGAAATTCCGGTAAAGTTCATTGAAGACGCGTTCGGGATGAATAGTACCAGGGTTTTATTAAGAGTAATGTATTCTTTTTATCTTAAGCTTTTCTCATTCAATTCTTATGTCCTGTAAACGATACAAAATTACTGCTAGTTGCTACAATATGTAATTATTTTCGCAGCACTCATTTCTTGTGAAAAAGGTAATAATCGTTAGTTTTTTTTTAATTTACCTAGCAGTCTTCCTTGTATGTAATAATTAACACAAACCTCTGATGTTAATTAAGCAAGTCACTAATTATTCTACTGTTAGTAGATGTTATTCTTTTATATTCTATTCAAATCCTATCTATTCCTTTAAGAACCATTACTTTAAAATGCTTTATTTTTCATCGAAAAGAATTTTACACGGGGTGTTGATATCAACTCTTTTATTCTAAATGCAAGGGTGCAGTTATTTTTATCGATTTAATGAATTTAACGGATCGTTTACAAAGAGCTCTTGTCTTTAATACTCACCAGTTTTTGAGATATTGCGATTGTGTTGAATTTTATGTTCAGGACTATAACAATAATCGTTGAATCATACAGGGTGTTCAAAAGCGCATCTTTAGTGTGGATACCTTTAAACCAACAAAAGCTACTTCTTTCAAATGGAGCATAGGGCCTTTTATCACTGCATTGGTATACTTCTTCTTGATAGTTTGCGAAATATTAGCATTTCTTGCACAAAATTGCTTAAAATATATCATATATCTATTTTTGAATTGTTTGGTTTCATGCTTGAGATATTTATCATTAAAAGTTCTCTAATTATTAGCAAATGTTATGTAATTGTAAAGAAGTCATATTGACTATAAGGTATTAACAAGTTAATTATTATCCCATTGTGAACTTACATATTAGGTAATATTTCCCCTGTCGAAAATAAAGCAAAATAATAATGAAAGAAAAAAACTATGACGGTACCTATATTTAACATTCTAGAAGGCTTTGAACAGTCGATCTCTCTGTATGGCTTAATATTTAGTTTAGTGAGTAATCTTTAATTGTATGGCTGTATTTAGGATATTTCCTTTAATTTCTTTTTATATTTTTATTTATTTTTTTCGGAGTTTTTGTCTATTGCAAGTAAATGTAGGTATCTATGCTCAACAAACAACTCGTTCAGCTATTATTATTGTTACATTCTACAAGAGTGTAGAATAAATCTAAGATACTATTTGTATATGTGACTTTTAATGCTTTTCTTATATCTTTCGATTTACAAGGTTTTACTTAGAAAAAAAATGTGTAAAGAAGTTGACAGCATTAACACTTTATAAAAGATCATTTGTTTGTTACTGTCTATTGTTCCTTGCTAGTATCTAATAATTAGGTAAGGTACGTTCTCTATAACTAAAGGCCAGTTACCATTAAATAGAAAACTAACAATGTTAAATACCCGGCTCATACATACTTAGATAGGTTAAGTAAATAATATATAGAGTGCTTTTAGGGAAAAAAAATATTTGCTTAAAACTTGGAATTAAGGTACCTATACTTTAAGTAATTTTATGCAAGAATCTAATATTAATCGATGTAGAATTTCAGGCTCTATTTAATACTGTAGTAAAAAATACCATGTTCCATTTGGAAAAAAAAGTTTTGCTTGTTTAAAGCTATTTATATTTTAGATGCGTTTGTGAACACTCTGCATGTGATACATTGATTTCTGCTATAATACTGAACACCTATTTACTTATGCTTCCATTGCAATAGTAGAACAGCAAATATCTACTACCACATGAACTATTTAATTTTTGTTCGCAAGAGTGTAAATATCAAAAATTAAAAAAGGAAATACAAATATCTGAAGTACCATGAGTTTAGGAATAGGGTCCGAATTAGTTGCAAATAATTCGATAAAATCATTAGACCGATAATATCTGTTGATATCAACAGCTTGTATAGCAAAAATGCTATAAGGTAATATAATATAATAATAAATGATAAAATATTTACCTTGAGTCGATTTCAGTGAGCCATGACTCTGTAAGTTTTAAAATCAAATTCGAAAGTTCGAAAAAACCTAACGAGACGGTTGGGTGAGACACTTTGGATCCAAAAAAGTTTTGACAAAATCCAACAGCAGGTTGTACTCGTAAGTAAACTTAAGTAAAAAGTTTGAAAAAATATATGTCCGAAAATATTTGGTTCAGAAGATAAGATAATTATATTGTACTCACTTTGTATAACAGACAACTCAACACATTTAAATGAGTGTGTACATAATCAGCCAATTTGAAAACTGAATCATCAGTCAGATTTTTTTTTAAACAGGAAATATAGATAAATGTACTTAATTCGAATTATGCATTCTTTTTCAAAGATTAAATATACGTGTACGCAAAGTTTCGTTTTGGTTGACCAAAAAAAATCAAACGCATTTCATGAAGTGTAGTGTGCTTCTATTGAGCAGGTATGCGTATTAGTACAATTTGATTTGGCAACTCTTGGTGGTTTATATCTATACAACTTGGTCCAAGGTGCAGGCTTACCGATATTGCATTATATTGAGTGATGTAAATAATTTTAAAGATATATGGATAATCAAAAAAAAATTGTTATTTTTTTTTATAAGATACAAGTATTAATAGAGATAATTTCATTATTCTTCTTTAATACTTACTTATTTAATTTAATAAATATTATTATAACGCCAAACTTTTAGCACTCCTGCCTGTAAAATTCTAAACTTTGCCTTCTTTTTAGTCGTAAACTATGATTTGTTTGTTCTCCTACATAAAAGAAATATGGATTGTAGCGAGAAAGAAGTACTATAGTAGAAATTAGAAGTAGAGGTCACAATATTGGGAAAAGATGCCAAACGAGAACTCCTTTTATTTGTTTCAATAGCTTTCCAACTAAATTCATTTCGTCTTCAGTAAATAACAACAGAACTGTAACGGACAATTAGTAACACATGTGAATAAGTAAGAATTTAAAAGTTACTTACAATAGGTGTAACACGGTCGGCTAGATTAAACATGAATTAAAAAATAGAAAATGTAAATGACAAGCGTTGTAGGCAAAACACTTAAGTTAACAGAACTGAATTATAAATTAAAAACGTTGAGAAAACACGTAAAACAAATCCCCCACCACATGATGATAACTACGTAAGCTAATGATGGACTAACCACGAGAAATAGTAAGCCATGTATTACTTTGTCATTTAGATTTTTCTATTTTTTAATTCATGTTTAATGTAACCAATTCCTATTGTAAATAGCTTTTAAATTCTTACGTATTCATATGTTTTACTAATTTTCCATTACAGTTGTTATCTACTAAAGGTGAAATGAATTTATTTCGAAAGCTATAGAAACAAATAAAAGGAGTTCTCAACTTCTCGCTTGGTATCTTTCCCCAATATTGTGACATCTACTTCTAATTTTGTACCTTAAATGTGTGTTGTGTTACGTATAATCTGAATATGCGAATATGTCAACCACATATTCGTGTAGATTTACGTAACTATTAGTTTCTCGAACCCTAAATATTTGCAGGTGTCACGTAGCAACCGTTACGGATTTTTTTACGTACATACCTGCTACAACGAACAATTGTACGTTCTTATTTCTCTGAAAACAAACGGGATCATTTGATACACATGCCGTCGAATAAATAGGCGTTCGCTAATGGGGAACCTTATAAATATCCACGACAGCGGAACCTCGATCATCTATGACGAATGCGTCAATTAGTACAAAAACCGATACAGCAGATATGATAACATAGAGGCGAATCATTTATTCCATGCATACAAATACAACGAGGAGAGAGCAAACAGACCCGCTAATAATTGGCGGTACACAGGTTGAATATGAATGTATGTGTGCAACGCGCCGCGCGAATACAGTCGGAGTAAATTTAAAATACGTTCAGGAGTTTTCTCTCTCTATCACTTCGAAGCTCCAGGCTTTAAACTGAAAAGGACCCGAAGCAACGTGGTATTCAGCTGTCAGACCATTTTCATGCTAATTCGGCTTAATATGGCATTTAAAAGGATTTTATTCGGATTTTTAATATTTTCATATTAGGCGAACTCTCTCCCGGTGTATATTTTATATCTCCTCATACCCTCGCGCATAACTACAATGTATAGAAAATACATGAAATTGAACGCGCTATAGATTCAGCTGTCAAAAATATTGAACATTTCATTTCAATAAAAATACATAATAAAAAAATATCAGAATCTGTAAAAGCAATAGTAATAATTGACGTGTCCTTATATATCTCTTTAATTTTATATTAAACTAGGATCTGGTAGATACTAATTGCCTAAACTTACAATAATTCATAATAAAATTATAAAGTATAATAATTGTTAATAAAAGGGTCCATTGGCGATGGCCTTTGCTTTACTTTCAATAAGTCATCAACAAAAATGTATAAGGTAAAGTCAGGTAAGTGTGTAACCGGGGCAAGTGTGTAGTTTGTTTATATTTATTTTTAAAATTGAAATACGGACGTCCTCTTGTTATAATACTAATGTACTAAACTTCATACTAGTTTTACAACAAAGTTCGCATCTCCTAACGTGTAATAACTTGAATATCTTGTGAATGTATCATACCTTATTAAACAGGCATCAGTTTAGTATTACACTCTTGGCCGAACTAAAGGATAATGCTATGAATATATAAAATGCGGAACGATTACACACTTGCCCCATTTTGCTGGGTAAGTGTGTAGTATTGACAGTGTTTAAAATTTCTTTGTTTTTCTAGTAAACCGTTGATAATTATAAAAGGTGTATCTATTGAAGGCTTTCAACTGAGCATACATTACGTTCTTCTATGTGTAAAATTTATCAAAGTGTCTTATTATGTGAAGAGTGTTACATTTTCTTCGCACTATGCAATTTTTACTACACACTTACCTGACTTTACCTTATAACATCTTTCTCAAATTAAATGCGAACCTTAGCTCTACAAATCTTCGATTGCTTATGCAACCGAAACTACAAGTACTCTACACCTAGCGATATGTAATTCAGAATTGCTCCCCAAACATTTTTAATTAACATTTAAGTGTAGTCTATTTTCGGTTGCATAAATAATCAAGAATTTATTGAGCTTAGATTCGCATTTAATTTGAGAAAGATAGTACATTGAAAGAATTTAATAACCGTGGTGCTTTCGTAGAGAGAGAGAGGGATACGTGAACGCAAGGCACTTCATAGCCTATATATAGGCATACATATACAATGAGTTTTTTAACTCTGAACATATATTGTTAACACCCTATACTATAATCTGTTCCAAAAATAACAAATGAATGCATTCCAGACAAATGTTGAATATCAATCCAAAGCAACCATCCATAAAATAAGCTTTCGAGTAAAAGTCATGATTTTATTTAAATAAATTAACCAAATTATTATTTCGTGATGAAAATAGTCCAGTTAAACACATACAGAATTAGTAATCTTTAATTTTGTTGCAAATTGAATAGGAAAACGCTACTGTGGTTGTGAATGACATTAATGCCAAAACCAAAGAACCTATTCGGTTGCGAAACCACCTCAAATAACGCCTGTGTATGCGCAGTTCGCACACACGCAATCATATTTTAGTGTTATAGTTTATTTTGAAATTTTGTGCCACAATCAGCTGTTAGAGATATTTTAAAGTAATTGTTCAAAGTGACCGCCTTTTCGTTCTAAACAATACGCCAAACGAGTATAAAAAGCTTGCACAGAATTGCTTAAAAAATGGCTTAAATTCGTTACATACAGTAAGTGTGTGATCTCACTGCGTAGGCTTTCACGTCCGGTGTAACTATAACTAACAGCTTCTTGCGGGTTTCGCCGTGTGTCAAAACATTCGCTCGACGTTTCGCTGTTCATACTAACAGCTTCTTCACGATAACTGAACTGAGTTCTGTTATCCTGAAGAACTGAGTTCAGTTATTCTGAAGAAGCTGTCAGTATGAACAGCGAAACGTCGAGAGAAAGTTTTGACACACGGCGAAACCCGCAAGAAGCTGTTAGTTAAAGTATGTGATCTCTTAATTCCTGAATATTTTGTATAGCTATACACTGTTGAAAATTTTAACACTTTTTTGAATAATTTAATAGTCAGGAGAGGTCCACACTCTTTTCATGTTATTTTGTCGAGAACTATAGAAGTTTAAATTTGACGAGCAAAGATAGTCAAGTATTGTCTATTGCTAAGGGGTTATTTTGTCCAACTGACACGTGGAATTATAAAATACTTCTAGTCACATTTTATTTGATCTAAACTAGACAAAATTTACTAGCTGTTTAACTAAAATGAATGCGATCTATTGGTGTTTTAACACCATTTTCTAAACACAACGTCTTTTTAATATGCAACTCCTATTTCTTAGTGCTATAATATTCTCTAAGACGTTTTCTCAATTATAAATATGCAAAACTACTCATTCACAAGTTTTGGTTTCAACTAAACGTACCAATTTTAAAATGATTTTTTGAGAACCATTATAAAATTAAGTGAATGTTTATGCTATTTGATTCAAGTCTAAACTAATTGCGTAAATAGATGTTCCCAATACATCTCTAAGATGTTGAATTTTTTTATGCCCACTGGAATTAACGTTTAATAACACGAGGTTACACTTTGCAAGTCAGTCACATTTGGTGGTTTGTTTGGATATGTTAATACGGAGAATCAAACACGAAAACAGATACACGTGCATTGCAGGTGGTGCGTATAATGCAATACTGTATTAGAATAGGTGGGGTTTCTATATTTCTATCCGAGGGAAAAATTCAGATTGGTTGACGCTTCTAAATGTCTAGAAAAATAGTCAATCCTCATATCTGAACAAAGAATTCACACGAAATTCTAGTAATTTCTGTTCTATTAAATACGCGTAGTCAACTCGTCTGGCAAAGTTTGGAAAAATCAACACTAAAATATTGGACTAGCGCAAAATTAACGCCAACACCGTAATATTTCCAACAGTGTACTATCATAACTTTTATATTTGAAGTAATCTCAAGAAAGTCATTTTACAGGTTGGGCAAGCACGGTGGCCAAGCAATGGGGCCGAATCGACCTATTCATATCTGGGCAAATTTCATCAAGAAAGCAGTGGAACATGATGGAACTGGGTCCACTTGAAACCATCTATTTTCGATGTTTATCGTTGTTAATTTTGTATCCATTTTTGGGATAATACGCGGTCGAAGAAGTTTCAAAAACTTATTTATATTATTATATAAGAGTACCATCAATAAGGAATATATTGTATCAGGAACACGGTTTGTGACCTATGTCTGTGGGAATAATAAAGGAATAGGATAAGAAGGATTGGAATTGAAGAAATAAAAACAAGCCAATACTTTTGAATTTACGATGCTAGTCAAAGAAAATAACGCTTCGCCTACAAAAAACCATTTGTTCTAAAATGTCTCGCTTTTCATTTAAGCTAACCGTAATATCACAAAACTCGGTTTTTTATTTTGCCCTCCTTAAATAAATGCTGATAATTGCAGCCATATTTGTAAGGTTTGTATATGATTGGAGGTAATATCATTTTCTTCACCTAAAGTGATACCTAAGTCCACAACTTCAGTAAGAATATGGGAAGCCTTTTTTTTATCTTTTTTTTGTGTAAATTTAGCGCACAGCTTTTTGTAGCAAACCGCATAATATTATAAATTGGTTCGTCAGGTAATCAGTCGAAGATAGATAACGAAATATTGTGCAAGCTGTTATTACCAGTTTACGATGACTACTTTTTCTTCCATAGTGTAACATTTTAAAAATAATAGATAATAATTAAGATAACATCAAATTTATTTCTTTATTAAGTACCTACTCATGTCAAAATTGACAACTGGCACTAAAATAAAATTGTTTCCACAAAGATAGCTTTGACGGCTTGTATGTTGGTCCTTTTTGAAACTGAAAATAGGACAATATTAACATTATATATTCAGAGTTAAAAAGAAAACTCACTGTATATTTCAAGGTGGTCCCACACTAATCAGATCTAAAGCAAAAAGTAAATGTGCATAAAACGCTTTTGAAGAAATTTTGATAAGTAGCGGTGCTACTATTTATTATTAAGTTATTTTACACTCTGCTTTTCAATGAGAATCATCATTAGTATCAACATTAAATTTTGAAGGGTACATTTATTCACCCATCAGTGGTGTTTGACGGTTAAATAATCTAACGGTTTGTTTACGTTTTAAAAAAGAAAAAAATTGCAACATTGTCGTCCGTCATAGCGTCCTGACTTACGTATAGTACTTCTTTCGTTATCATAAACGAACTACATTGCAGTTTTAAATTCAGCATAAAATTCTATGACGACTACAGCTAGGGTCTCTTACGCCTATCTTCAATCTTCAACTGCTTCTAAAATAATACGTTTTTTGTGAAAATTTTGACAGTTACATTGCTGCACGTATAATTGATTAATTTTTTACTTGGTTTAAGTGGTAAAAATCTAGCATTTTAGGACAAGTACTAACATTATTTTACTAAAACGCAGTAAAAGGGTTCCTACAAACTTAATATTTCAAACAGAACATCCTATATAGCTTTATATTGTTGGGTGTAGAATTAAATTATTCTACATTAATTCGCTGTAACATTCCGTATACCCATCTTCAATACTTTTCCTTAATTTACGTTTTTATCTAGTAACACTTTCAAATGGCCGACTAATTTTATCTGGTAGTCTATGACTTTGGCATTACAATAAATTATTGTTGTCGGTTAATATTATGGTGCAATTTACAAACCAAATAACGGAAAATATTGAAAGATTTTATTCAAATTTGGATATAATAAATTTATTCCATGTTCATGGAAACTACAAAACAATAATAACAATGAAAGAAATATAAGAATTTATAGAATAATTTAGAAAGAAGGTAAGTGTCAAATTATTGTAAACCTCAAACTTGTAAAACCGAAAGTTTTCGTTAAGCCTGAAAACTTTTTGTGGAAAACTCTGCAGAACCATCAAATCATCCAATACATATATTTTAGCAGGAATGTGTAATATAACATTTCAAGATTATTTGTGTCTTACTAAATCGTTAACCTTGTAAACTACCCACATTTTATAACATATCTTTTTCTCATCTTGGTGCGGGCATAAGAATCGGCCAAAGAAACCAAAATGATTTATATTTGAGGCGTGAATGGGACACCTAGCGCCATCAATCTAACTGCGACTTTCCGGTGTAGATATTCCGCGTTCCAATGACATCTCGTGACGGACGACTTTTTGTGTCAATTGATGTGCCGGCTTGTCCTGACAAGAAATAAGGGAGCGTCAGCCGAGGATCCACAATGGGTATACACACGTACTCGGTGGTCGAATGCCGAAGACACATCGCCTTTTTCTCGTATAGGAAAACTCTAGATAAGGATTCTTTTTGTGAATGATTTGATAAATTGTCTTTGACGACTAACACACCAGCGGTGCAGAATTGTGAATTTGTTGAGATAAAAGTGTCACAATTACCATATATTACAGACAGTTTGTAGTTGTTGCTTTATACATCAAAGGATTTATATGGACAAATAAGGTAAGAATGGTGAAATAGCTTCCAATTAGTGGACATTTTATGGAATAATTTACGAATTAAAGATATAAACGCTTATTTCTTAATCTTTTAGTTTTTATACCTATAATGAACATGCGGTTCTTGAAAGATGCTAGTTTCTTCTTAAAGAGGCGCATGTGTTTATAAAGAACATAAAGACTCATTTAAATATCGCATATCTATGATATAGTACGCTGATAAACCTGACGATAACTGTTACACCTAAATGCCAAAGGACTATCGATTTTATACACTTGAATGAAACAAATGCGTAGCAAACATACCTATTAAGTTTCAAACAGATATTCTTATTGAGGTCTTCACCCCATTTGAACTATGAAGCTGTTCAAGTGTAGGGGTTAGTTATTTTATTACCTCTGTATTGCGAAAATGACCTTTAATGTTAAATGTCAAGTCTCCATTACCGTTCTTCGTCTTAAGATTAATATCCACAACTCCTACATTCAGCCATTGTCTTTCGATTTCGATACAATCAACTATTT
This sequence comes from Protaetia brevitarsis, assembly GCA_004143645.1. Classification (NCBI taxonomy): domain Eukaryota; kingdom Metazoa; phylum Arthropoda; class Insecta; order Coleoptera; family Scarabaeidae; genus Protaetia; species Protaetia brevitarsis. Next base: position 88,879 of record RXPK01004439.1, read on the forward strand.
TAGTAATTTCAGGAAATGCAGATAAATAAGTGAAATAATTGAAAATTTAATTTGCTTTCATAGTATTATAAACACGCCGGGTATATTATTAGACAATATAATATTAAGAAAACAATTCATTATTGTTGTAACACAATTCGTGCATGGGTGGATATGCAACTATATGCTTGCGTCAATATAAATGTCCATATATGTTATGTCCACTATAAAAAAGTAATAATGTTCACTTCACAATATAATCGATTTCATTCGCACTCTTTGAGCAATTATGTACAATTAGTATTAGCGCTTATATGTAGCTGCTTGAGACAAACAACAATACCGTCTGGCTGTAGCGAGTTATTTTTACAACAAAACCAATCTGGCCTTTATTATTATTACTTAATACAAACATGAGATCACTTACCTCTCAATTTTTGTTCGTCTATCAGTTGTCTTTCCAGATTATCTTTTACTTCCCGTTCTCTAAGCACGTCCATCTTGAGCTCAGCTGAAACAAAGGATTCATTGAATCGTATGGTAAAAATAACAAGTACCATTAAAGAGCTTATCGTTGAGTTGTAGTTATGTGTTTGTAAGTACAAAAGAAATACATAAGTACTTCAAATCAATTCTTAACAAGTACTTCTAGTAAGTATCAACAGAACTCCATTCTTTGCTTACCGTTCCTAAATTTCATATGCTATTTAAGAAACTAATAATTAAAGATACGAGTGGATGAAGGTGCTATGTCGCATATTAAAAACTGTCTTTTTTGCATGATTCAAGGTGTTTTGTACCCATCTTTCACATAGCACTATCGAAAATTCCAGAAACTCAAGAACACTCGAGTCTTGTGAATGTATGAAGGGGTATGTTACACTATTTTTGAGAAAAATTACATAGAAAAGCTTAATTTCTGAAAAAAGTTTGATTTTATAACATAACATCTTCATCCATTCGTGTCTTCAATTATGATTGAATGAATTAGATGCTAAGAAGTGTATTTAAATAAAATACCAGATGAATGATTAATGTTCAAATCCAGTACGTAAGATCATCATAAGATCAAGACATACGATAAATTTTATAGACACTCCATCGGCACATTTCGATAAAGGCAAATCTCTTTTGTAGATAACGGAGATTAGAAGCTATCAACTTTTAAGAATTTAATATCAACAAATTAGTGTAACTAAGAGTATAAACATAAAATCAGTTTTAGGTAGTTATACCTCTAACTAGAAAGAAAACTATTATAAAGTGTAACATGCTCTTTAAACTGCTAACCGAAAGTAACCGGAAGTAGCCGGTTGAAGCATATCACGCAAAATGGCGGTTTTACACATCACTAAGAATTGGTACTGGTAGTTTGTTTCTTGTTCTTTTACATTCCCAAAACTGAACAACAATATGAAAATATATCAAGATATATCCCTCAATTTGAGTTATTCTTGTATCATTGCACTAATATACTTAAATATCACAAAATAACAATTTAGGGCAAATAATAGCACAACTGGCAATTTTTAAAGAAAAAAGCTTTGTAATTTACAATACTAACTTGCACTACTTTACCAAATTCCTAATTGTCATATCGTGTAATAAGCGTCATTTATCTGCTTCATCTTCGCTAAAAAGTTTAGTGACCACTGTTTTTAAGCATTCTTATTCGCTGTAAAAACCTTGCTTCTAAAAAGGCATTCAGTTTTGTAACTTTTCAATTTTAATATTTAGCAGAATGTAAATATGAATATAATATAAATAAAATAAAACTAAGGTGTTTCTTCTACGAGTTTGTGCTTAAATTGCGTACGAAGTAGTATGTCTTTACGATAACCTCGTTTTAATAAGCCAGCTGTATTTATTGGCACGGGTTATACATTTAGGTACCATGTTTAACAAATTAAATGCGAATGTAAGCTCTGCAAATCTTCGATTATTTATGTAACCGTAACTACAAGTACAGGAAAGAATCAACTGTTGCTCTGATATGGAAGGGGAAATCCACTGGTTCATCTTTCGATTACAGATAGATTTGCCTGCTGAGTACGTTCGGAAAACTATATGAGCGGCTACTTAAAAATAGACTAGAAGAGGAGTTAGAACTTAATGGTGGGCTTTTAGAGAGGCAATTCGGATTCATAAAGGGGAAGTCAACTGTCCACGCGATCTCAACAATAGCTCAGATAACAAAAAAATCCAAAAAAAGAAATGGGAATTGTTCGTCTCCTAGATATTAAGAATGCGTTCAACTCGGCATCCTGGGGACTAATAATCAAAGAACTTGAAAGACGAAAAATTTCATGGTACTTAATAAACATTATTGAGGATTACTTCAGTGGAAGACGCATAGCACTGAACAGCATCACTAGAATGCAGGTGTTTGCCGGTGTTCCACAGGGTTCGATGCTGGGTCCAACACTCTGGAACGTTCTTTACGACGTGGTGCTGCAACTTAACCTGATCGATGGTGCTACGACGGTAGCTTATGCCCTCTCGCCCTATTAATAGAAGCGGCGAGCCCACAAGACCTTGTCTTCAAAACTAATGACTCGCTGGATAAGATAGCTGACTGGCTACGCACCTGTGGTCTCCAAATCGAAACTAATAAAACAGAGGCCGTTATCCTGAAAGGATCAGCGAAAAGTGAAGGGATCAATTTTATTATCCAGGGGACCCAAATACAAACGAGGGAACAGGTGAAATATCTGGAGGTTATGCTAAATCGTAATGTCAAGTATGTGGCTACAAGAGTTGAAGTTACAATGTCCTTGATGAGGTGGATGCCAAATGTCTATGGATCTAGTGCAAGCAAACGAGAGCTCCTTTACAGAGTCATCCAGAGTGAGATAATGTATGCAGCACTTGCCTGGACAGCGGCCTGGGAGACAAAAAAGAACGACGGCTTCTAGCAAGACGGCACAGGTTCTAGCGGGTCCCACTAATATCCCTTCTCGCCGAGGAAAAGCGAAGAATTTTCTTGTCAACTGGGGAGCGCTCGAAAAAAAGAGAGCGGGTAAGGAACGATTTTTTTAAATATCTGGCCAACCAGATGGGGGCGG
>RXPK01004440.1:0-60389 GCA_004143645.1 Protaetia brevitarsis
ACAAAATATCTAGTAGTTACAAGTGCGTTATAAGATGGCGCTGTACCTGTTTGGTACAAACTACAGGAAACATTTTGTTTAGGTAATTTCAAATTTATGTGATTTGGTTGCTGGCACTGTACGTAGCCTTCATTTTTGTTTTCGTTTTCATAGCAATCACAAGACGCTATTGGTATTTTGGTATTTCGAACACATGGAGTTTCATTTGCTTGTGATTTTTTGTAATATTTGTGTTTTTTTTTTTTACTGTGTGGTACTATACGTGGCGGTCTGTGTTTATGTTTTAACTGACAAACTTTACTAAAGTGAAATTTATAGATAGTTTAGTGACTAGTTTTTTTTAAAAAAATCATTGACTTCATTATACTCTAGTTTTAGTGTAGTTAGTTATTGGACTTAGCAGCGTAGATCATAAATCTAGATATTCTTGAGGAATAAAGGTACGTTAGCTATATTGTCATGTTTGAACTATATAATATTAAAGATTTGCATAGGAATACGGAGATTTTTGTTATAAATTTAAAACTTGCATCTTAAACGTTGAAAGTTAAATAACAACAGTGTGTAGATTTTTGTAAAATATATCGCGTTGTGATTAGATTCTAAGATTATTCGTTACGCAAGCGATTAATCCGAATTTGTTCTAGTTTCCAACGCAACCAATTTGTTAATACATATACCTCATATTTCAGCCATATTGCTGTTTGAAATGTAAACAACCACAGTAAGCGCTCCAGGTACGATTATTGTGAGTTATAACGTTGAATTGCGATTTGAGATTTCAAACGTGATTAATTTCAAACACGATTTAAATTCAAATCCAACGATATAAATTTATAACGCCACCTACACAATCGCGATTTATATTTACAAAAATACCTTTATATTATATAATATGTATATATAGTATGCTTGAATGCTGTAGATTTAATATTTAATAATAAAGGTTATTTTTGCAACAAGTTATTTAATTTATGTAAGCTTTAATATTTGTCATTGAATAAAAAATTCAAATAAAAGTACATTTAAGATTGTTGGCGCAGCCATCTACAAACGTCCTGTATTTTCCAAAAAACTATTAATAAGTATATACATGGAGTTGCCTTATCGAGGAACTTATTCTGCTATTACTGACGCTGCAAATCGAATTTTCCTAACCTAAGTAATTTAGTTTTTGAGATTCTGAATAAAATTGAAAATATTCAATCTCTCGCATTGTCTCAGTGCTAGTTGCTATAGAAGTTAGTGAAAAAGTAAAAATAGTACATAATCCAGTTTCTTTTTTTTTTTAATAAAATTCAGTGGCGCAGTTCGTTTTTTCTAAATGCAACAGTTTTCGACTTATGGACCAAACTTATGATTGGTTAAATGGAACAGTTTGTATATTAATTTATTTTTGGTTAAACATAGTTTAGGGATACTAAAAATATATACTTGTTCAGATTTTAATTTGACAAACAAGCTAAAAATTACAATATTTTTTGTTTATATTTTACTCTATTAGTAACAGTAATAACAATAAAGTAGTATAAAAATCCTTCAACTACAAAGAAGAGTTAAAACTTAAAATAGGTTTTGGAAATGACAACCACTTTTGCGAACACAGTAATGGCATTCTTTTATTGTTCTTATAATCTTATAAAATGGTCATGGGCTTCCTATGGGCCATTGTTTCACGAAGTACCGCAATAGAATCATGGCGTGACTCCAATTTACATGAACCCCCACAAAAAGGAATCTAATACTAAAAAGTCGAGAGATCATGGGGCCACCTCATGGGTCTGTTTGTACACATCTATTTATGATGAAATTTGGCAATTCGAATTAATTCAACTACTTACAATATTATTTTGATACTGCATTCACGATACTAAGGTGCTATGTGTATTTCAAAACATAAAAAAAATATTAACAGAAAAATGTTAAAAACGAGATTTCCATGAAAGGATATTATTAATAAAACTGGGGTGGAGTACCTAACAACGCGTCCCCGGCGGTGGATAGGGGAAAAGGCCATCTGTCGGGTTTCGCTCAAGACGAGATGGTTAGTGGCGGCTATAAGTACTCTCTCTGTTAAAACGAGCAGGATGATGAAGGCGTTGCGTGAACCATTCCCCTCGCCCGAAGTGTCGTGTCGTGGCTAAGGGCTTGACGGTCGTACAACGATGCATTGTTGCTTTCGCTACCGGAAGCCAACTGTTAAAACAGTCGCGAAAGGCAGGGTCTTGGCTAACTGCACGGAACGAGAGGCAAATCCAAACCTAAATCCTAAGGTGGCGGACAGGCGATGAGATGCGTGCCTGGATAGAAGACCAGTCTACTAGCCAACCTTGGGGTTGGCGCACCCAATTGTATTAGCCTTACCTCGAATGCGGGCCTGTGGGTGGACCTTTCTTCTAGCACTCGTGGGAATCAACCATGGAGGAAGAGTTATAGCGGGATAAACACTATAATCGATGGAGCAGACTCCATACAAGTCTTCCCTCAAAGTGAGGTACCCAAAAGGAAGGAGCAAAACGACTGGGGCAGATTGGGAACAGGATGCAATCCATCCCTCTCAAATTGCGTAGCACTGTGAACTCAAGGCGTTCACTTGGGGAACGTGATATCGAAAGGGGGAGAGCCTGGGCCTTCTGATTCTACACTTTCTGAAGGAATAGGATTGGAAGGACGCAGATAGGGGCAAAATTTTAGGAAGCAGTGTAATATACCTTGAAATATACACACACACATTCATAAAAAACTTATCTCAAAATAATAAGTTACTTCATCCACCGGCTGTTAAATTAAGCAGGTACTTATTTGGACCTCTTGTTGTGGCTATCTGATGGATGACCTAACCTGGCTGACGACAAGCGGCTTTTACTCCTTGATGACGAACCTCAATTTCCAAGGCTGGTGGAGCGATGCAACCGCTCAAATGCGTGACAAATGTTAACAAGAGCGACTATCAGTTAGTATGGGTTGCACGACAAACTGCTATTTGTAGCAGCTAATACCGTTAGAATTTGTAGCCGCTATCCAGTGTCAAAGAAGCTGTACTTTTTATAGCGTTTCTGATATAGTAGACAAGTGCAAATGTTGTGAACATACATGTATACGTAGCAGTATACAGGGTGTTTTGAAACATGTTAAACATTTAAGGGCATGTAGTATGACGAAAATAAGGTTAAAGTCATAATCACTATTCCAAAAATTAACTGTTTACAAGTAACAGCGATTTTATCGCATGGCAGAATAGTTTGCTTAGCGGTTTTATTAAGATGTTATGCAAATTTTAACATAAAATAGTTATAACTAAAAAAGATTTCAAAATGACGTCTTCATGTCGACAAGGATCTACATCTGCTTTCAAGGAGCGCGCAATCTTTCAAAAAAACAGGGTTTCTCCTCGTATATTGCACAGTGTCTTTCGTTGGGCAACTTGAAGATCGTTTACCGGTGTTGCGACACAAACTTTTCAAAATAACACATACTAAAACCACGGTCTAGATCGGGAGACCTTGAGGCCAAATCGGACTGCTCGCCTATGCATCTCCAGGAAATTCATTGTTAAGAAGTTCCCTAACGACGCGTAAAGTGCGGTGAGCTCCACTGTTTAAACAAGGTTCGTCTTAATTTATAGGTAAATTTCCAAGTTGGTACAATATCCCAAGACTCGAGGTATCAGGACTGTTAGCGTTGTGGCAAACAATCAGTCCTAAAACATTCCCATATGCGTACCAGATGTTAGAGAAAACGTTGCTGGTGTTGGTTCAACGGTAGCACGGAATCTCGTCAGACAAACGTGATTGTTGTGGAATTAATAGTTCATTCTCGTAAACCGCTTCATCATGAAAAGGAGTTATCAGGAATCTGGCCGATCAGCAGCTGTTCGAAAACATCACACAAGCCCTTCGTTGATAATCGAGAGTAAGGGATGTACCCGTGGATATGTAGGGGTATAGGGTTCTCATGAAGAGTCTCAAAACAGGTGGCTGCTTACCTTACTTGAGGTCAAAATTCTTCTAACATAAGTTTTCGGGATTTTGTCCCGTATAGGGGTATTTTAGATCGTTTGATGACTTTGGAAGGCGCGATTAATTTATTTCAGATTAATTGATTTAAATTTTTTATACCTATTAATTGTTGCATTTTGTAGTTGTAACTTCAGGTTATGTAATAAAAAAAAAAACATTATTTTATAGCATACACAATATACAAGAAAGAAATAAAATGGAAGTTACCATAGTATATCATCTTAATAAATCTTTCATATTGTTATATAATACATTTTCATCATGATATTATAGCATCGTATATAAAAGATAGAATGAGTAGATGTCGGCGAAGCCTCTATCTTCAACATGCGGGTTAAATGCGTCTGTGTAACGAATTTTATTCGCCTGAGAAAGGATTCCATATAAAATTAATCAAGGATGTTATCTTTGGTGTTCCATATAAAGGAAACAAAAACAAAGAACGTAAACCACAACATATGCGAAAATACAATTATGATAATATTACATCTAAGAAATACATAGGCACAAAGATGTATGTGAAAATTCTTCCTGGGTAAAATTCGAATTATTTCAGTAACTTCAGCATAAAGAATATCGTATTAAAAACGTATTTTAATGTAGGTAATAGAAATCATAAGCAAGTTTAATGCTTGAACGTTTGCAAGTCACTAAAAATAATAACGGAAAATTACTTTTCGGATTTTCTTCGTTAACTAAGAACAGCGTTTTCGCATCAGGGAATAGACGGAGGCGCTAATGATCTTTGAATAACTTTAATTGGAGGGTTTCAAGTTTGCTTTGAAGTGCTTTTCACTATTGGAGCAGACTAAAGGAAGAGTGGATTAGCCTCTCTTTTAATTTTTTTTTTTTTTTATAAAATATTGAAGGATGATATAGCTTAAGTTTTTTAATTAAAATGAGAAGTTAAAATTGAAAAAGTACGTACAAAGATGACGACATGATTATTATCTATTCTATCAAAGACTATACATGATGATTCTAAATATATGCGACAAATTTTATAAGCTGGCTCCTAGTGTTATTATGATCATAAAAGTTCATATGAATGCGTGCCTTAAACGTCTTAGTTTTAAAGTTACAGGGTGTTTAATACTAAATTGAAGATTTTGTTGTATTATAAGCAACAAGATTATTTTTTTCAGCGAAAAGGGCGTAGCGACATTTTTTTTTTATATATATTGCTGTGTTTCATAAGAGGGAAACCATCAACCATATTGAAATGTGATTTTTATTTTATGTACGCACCTGTTTGTAAGTCCAGTATAATTTGGATTAAATCGTATTAGATAGTCATGGGAAGTTCATAAATATAATCGTCTGACAACTGTACGATAGCCTGGTATCCTAGGTAATCTATTTTAAATTGAATGGGGAGTGACTCAAGTAATTCGTTGAAAGAAAATGTATGAAATCCTTGGTTACGTGTGGGTTGTTGATGAAAAGTCTTAGAAAAAGCTGTGTCATTTCTCATCAAATATAAATGAATTAAACCATATTGCTGGGTATATCTGGTATGGAAGGGGATAAATTCACAAATTTGGTGTTTACTATACGTGGGTACTTGTTCTACATGGGAGGGTGCATGTGTTTGCTGTTCCCGAGTCTATCATACATCCTGAATGTAACGAAGGAGGTGAATATACGAGCGAATCTGGATTTGTCACTACAAGGAAATCAACATTCGGAGGTACTCTGGCGTCTGGTACGAACCGATAACGAGGTATCTGGTCAAAAACATTGTTTAAATTATTATATAAATGAATGTATTGGTATAACTTTGATAATATTTTGAGGTTATTATTATTTCGTATGATATTAAAATTCTGAGCTTTTATAAGTTGGCAAACGTGGTTGGTGGTTTTCTATTCTCTTATGATAGCGCGGGATATTTTAAAAGTTTCTTTTGAATTAAGAATCTAAATTATACTGATAATTGATAATACTTGTTTTGAATATTTCAAATAACTATACTCACCTTGAGTAAGAGTTCTCATACTATTTATATGTTTCTGATATAAACTTATTAATGAATTATACATGTTATTAATGATTGCACTGTTTTATTAATGGAATTGTATTGTGTCTATCATTGTAGGAAGGTATCTGCAAAGAAAATGCAGATCTAATTAGAAATTTATTTATTTATTTTTTCTTTTCCGTAAAAATATTAACCGGGAAAATCACGATAATATATTTATATGTCTTAGGGTGAGTTTAATAATGTTACTTTAACGGCCGGTTTCATAATGAAATTAAAGTGCCTTCAAGATTTAAAGTGGACTTTAACTTCGAAAATCCGTTTCCTATAATTTCACTTACACTTTAAACTGGGCTTTAAAGGTCCTTTAAGTTAAAGTCTTTATTTTGCGGCTTTATCTCGTAAAAGTCAACTTTATTTTCACGCGCAAGCGTATAACCAGGTATAACCAACAAAGCAGAGCGACCAGAGTGTAAACATAACCAAAGATACTGCACTGTTTTGTATTACTGCAGCACTTTTTATATCGTGTTTTGTGTTCAACGCACCTTTGCTATTTTCAAAATGAACAAGTTCGAGTACATCATCAGATGATGAGGTAGAAAAGTAGTTGTAAGAAGGCGAAAAGTGTATAGAAATAGAGAAGACTGTTTTAATAAATACAACGAAAGTGAATTTTTTGAAAGGTTCGATTGACAAAAGACAATGTTATGGCATTATTAGAACGAATACAACATTTAATTTCACCTGGCACAAACTGGTAAGTTGGGATAATAATATTAGCTCTTCAACAATTTTCCTTGATATATGCATTTTATAGGGGAGGATCTATACCTGCAAGCATCAATTATTATTAACACTGCGATTTTATGCCACTGGTAACATGCTTGTTTCTGTAGGGGATTTCGTAGGGGTGTCAAAGGGTTCAGCATGTAGAATAGTAAAAAGAATGTCCATTGCTATTCGTTCGTTAATGCCCGATTACATCTATATGCCTCGAAATAACATAGAAATGGGTAACGTTGCACAAAAATTCTACAACATCGCAAGATTTCCTAGGGTCATTGGTGCTATTGACTGTACTTTAATAAAAATACAATCTCCTGGAGGCAATGATGCGGAAATATTTAGACGTAGAAAAGGTTTCTTCGCACTAAATGTGCAAACTGTGTCTGATCCTGACCTCAAAGTAAGAAATATTATCGTTAGGTGGCCTGCCTCGTGTCACTATCAAACCATATTTAATAATTTAAAACAAGAATTTTTGATTGGAATGTACGGGCAATATTTATTATTAGGAGATAGTTTTGAAAACTCGCTGTGATGTGTACACTTTTAATTTAAAAATAAAAACATATTTACTGCGCAACATTATTTATTTGTTTCCTTTATATATAAAGTTATTCCCAAAATTTTCAAGCATTAGCAAACTATATTAAATACAACAATTTCAAAGCTATGAGCATATGTAAACAATATATGTCAATTATAATAAAAAAAATATCTTTAATAAATTATAAATTGCATATATCAAACTGGAGACATGCAAAAGAAAACTATAAATCCCTTTATACATTATATAAAATACTAAAAAATAGGAAACAAACTAGATGCAATAAAATTTACAGTCGTAAAATTCACGTAATCCACGGGACTAGACCACGATAGACTGTGAAAATTAAGCGCGCAAAAGTGTCGGTGCGACCAACATAAAACAGATAAATAGCAAAAATTACTATGAACTAGTGTTCCCAACATTCAAACATTGCATTCAACTTGACTTTTACTAAAGTATGCCATTGTCTTTATGAAACGCAGCGAGTTTAAAGTGACTTTAAAATCGACTTTAATTTAAAGCTGACTTTACTTAAAGGTACTTTAACGTTTCGATTATGAAGCCGGGCGTAAAACTTTAAAATTACTTTAAATTAAAGTGCTAAAGTGACATTTATTATGAAACCGGCCCTTACACCAATTATATGAAGTTTAAATTATTTCGTAGGAGATTGACATCCGTTATAGATTTTATTGATCCAAATATTTTTCAATCATCAGCATAAATCAAAGCAGAGCATGAAAGAGATGCAAGAATTAATAAAAAATATAAAGAGTACTGGTCCTAAAGTCGAACCCTGCGATACTCCACAGGAGGGATATAAATTATGAGACTGATAACACTGTCCAACACAATTTTTTGTGGATTTCATGAGAGTGGCAGGTATAATCTGTACCTAATAAAGGTAAACACACAGACGAATACTAACTTTTGATCTAGTCCCTTTAAAAGTGGTCGATGTAGAATCAGGAGATAACTTGTGGTTAAGCAATCGCCCAGCATAATTTTTTACTGTAATCCTATCAAATTCAAAGGAAACCGAAATAAAAATACAAATAACTAAACCTTGTTAGTTTTAAGTTGTGTCTAAAGGGTAATAACTGTGACGTAAATTTTGTTTTACACATAGCCATGGTAAATGAAAACATGTACAACACTCTCACAGAAACGAATCATCTGCTCATTATTATATTTGTGGAGACAATAACAGAAATGAAAAACCCATAGAGAAAACACCACAAAGAGAATACGTCCGTTTTGGGTTATCATCCCTTCATGCTTAATACATTAAAGTGTTTGAGTTGTTATTACATATATCATGCGAGTTGCCATTTAAGTATTGCCAAATTATGGGGAAAAAGACGACTTTTAACAGAAGAAAAACAAAGAACTAAAGCGGACATCAAAACTTAAATGGAGATAATTGTTGATACTACGAGGCATGAGCTTGGTTCCTCGAACAGCACAAAATTATTCGTAAAAAATAGGTTAGTCCACACCCGCAAGTCCTTCCGAATTGCTACATACAGAGATGAACAGCTTGCTATGTCAGATCCCTTTCTAGTAACTAAAAGAAACTTATAGGCCTAATAAAGTAGCTCTGAAAGACGTATTTGAACAAGATGTTGTTCCTTTATCAAGTCATTCGAATGTAAGTGATTTCGATATTAATATAGACATATCTGTCGAGGAGTTAGAAAAACCTTCCAATGGTTCAGATTCGTCCCATTCAGATTAAGTTTCAAATATGTTATTGATCATTTAAGAGAAAAGTTGCGTTAATCGATGTTTAAACAACTATTTTCCAAAACTGTAAAAATTGTAAAACTCTAGTTTAGTAGTTTCTAACTCCAAAACAGTAATTTTACTTAAAGATTAATAATGTTGCTTTGCTACCTTTTTCAATAAATGTTTGTGCCAAAAATACATTTTTTTTACTTCTCTTATATAATTAGCTACTCAAAAACTTCATCGCACCTTCCAAATAGGCATGCTGTGTACTGATTGAATTTAATGAATTTTGCAAAGTGAAATTAACAAGGAAAAAAAAAAAAATTAAACTAGCTAGCTCAACGGATAAAATTTTTAAAAGGCAAAAGAACAATTAACCTCAAGGTTACCCTCGCGAATTAAAACTTGTATCTAACCACGAAAAGTAAATTGTTAGTGAATGAAAACTGACTTCCTTAATTACCCGTAATTTGAAAAGGTTTTAAAAAAATAAAATAACAGAATTTTTAAAACAACGAAGATAATTAACATACAAATTTATTTTATAAAATGGGTAAAATTACAAAATGGCAACAATGATTTACAAAAATACGTCACTCACGCTAAACAGTTCGACCAAGAACTGCCTGACAAAACTCTACAACCGTATTTCTAACAACAATAACGCAAACGCACAATTTACCGACAAATCTAGTAGAAAAACGCATTCAAGTAGAACTAGCAAACGCTAAGACATCTAAATGAATGATAATTAAATATAAAAAAAAAAACTTAATTAAATAAATCAAACAATTAACTCATTAACTAAGTCTATACAAACTAAAATTAATTGTGAAAAATTCTCGGTACGATTCAGCAGTTTTTGGCAAAACAAAATACGCAACTCAAGATACACTCAGCAAACATGGGTTGCTAACCATAGCAATACGTATAATATTGCTTAACATATTATACATATTGCCCACTCAGCTCGCAAAGTTTCTGATACATTTGTTTTAATTTCGGATTCTTAATAACCTTATCCTGCTAACTACAAGTATCGTTTTACCTAGAATTAGATTAATAAGAGTAACTTCAAGATTTCTCACTTACTGCAAACTAATTTCAGTTTCTCCATATGGAAAAAAATGGGAATCTATCACAATACCTTTTATCTCTAAATTCCACTTACAACGTCTTTCTATCTTTAAAAGTAACCGTGATATGATTTTTGTCCTCATATTCCATGTGTTCGGCGCACTGTGCGTCGGCTCCACTAATGCAGACTTAGTAGATTTGCCCGTTTGATAGGCGTGCTGACAGGGGTGCAACGGCATCCGCTCCAAGATATCTATAATTATCTACTGCCTTTTTCCACAGTTTTCAAAAAGAATGATGTAAGATCTGTGGGATTTAAGGTGCGTAATGTCCCTTTTCCCTGCTTTTGGTATGAAAGTGACATTATCGCAATTACTAATTAAATTGTACTGCTTCAAACTGACCAAACTGCATAAGCCAGAAAAGGTGATGCATTTAGAACAAGAATTTGGGTTACTTGAAAATAAAGGCAGGTTGAAATCGCCTAATAAGAAAAGCTAGTTTGTCAAGTAAAAAGATTCGAAGGGTTTCGCAAAAGATTATGTAGTCTTGATGCGAAATGCTTGGTGCTACATAATCAGCGATGACCAGAATCGTAAGTACATTGGCAAGTGACAACAGCAATCATAGGAGTGAGTTCTGTAATTGCGGCTGTATCAATAATGTCAAAAGTAATTTTATTAGATGAAGCAACCAGCACTCCACCACATCCAGTGGATCGATAAATAAACCTTTTCTATCACATCTGACAGTGGTATAGTTATCTGGCAGAAATTCGGAACTATGGAATGAGTCATCAAGTCAGTAATTACGATAATAGGGGAATTACCGGAAAATAGAAGTGAGTGGAAAAAATATCTAAAAAGAAATAATATTTTCCCTCTCCGAAATACAAAAATAATAATGCCTAAGGGAATTAATCCCTCGGCAGCGAAAGCTGACGAAATGGTGACAACGAACAGAAAGAACTAATATATGTGCTAATAGGAAAGAATTTATCATATAGCAAACAGACTTATCACGTGCTTATTGCATGCTCTCACACGTGTTAGACCAAGTATTCAATTCCCTCTGAAGCTAAAGTAACGTGTTGCGCCATCTGGATATATGTTGCCTTAATATAAACATGTTTTATCACGTCCTAGTACTATGAATTTTGGTCCCTGTAAACGCTACCTTATATAATGTGGGAAATATGCAGTAATAGCAAACTATGCGCCAGAATAATCTACCTAGATTATCTATGATTACTGCTGAATGGAAATCTCCCTTACTTACAAGTATTCTAAGTACATTACCTAACGTTCAATGCAAAGTGGGCTGGTGCGGAACGTTCCCTGTCGAGTTTATAAATTCTGCGGCTTACTACAAAGACCAGACGATAGTTTCTGTTCTAAGTTTGAAGTTATGACTCACATTGAATATAGCACGTCCTTATAGTGTTAATCCATAACAATTATTTGAATAGATGTTTCAAATTTACTCCGCTAATTCTGATTATGTATTGTAACGTTACAGAGTAGCATACAGCCCGGATTAAAAAAATAAATTTTAAAAGAAATACATTAATTACATTAGTAAAAATCAAATTTTTAACATCCCAGTGTCATCTATATTTATTAATTTTGAATTAAAAGTGTGCTCTCTCACAAGCCAGATGGCATGCAGGGCGAGAAATTCCGATAGAGGCGCGTTGACATCAAAAAAATAACGAATAGCTAGTTACCCCTCTTATTATTTCAGTACGTATTTCAAACAGGCGTGAAGACTGTTGCCAAAATGTCCTCTCCTTCAAATTGCATGTTAATGACCAGTTTAGATGATGTCGTAGGCACAATAGTGTTGTACCTCAATGGTAATCAATCTCTCATGTAAAATGAAAACATTCAAGTGTGGATAAAAGTGATTTTATTTAATAAAAATTCTAAATGTGAATTTGTGTAAAATCAGACATAAATCTCTGGATATGATTATCTCAGGTAAGTTCGTGAGTCCGCTTAATTAATAATACTAACGTTTTATTAGTAATTCCACTTTTTGCAATATAAATTCATTATCGAGAACGTGAATACGTTTGAATTAAATTTTTAAAATTCCTCGCTTTCTGAACGTTCAAACGGGAGTTAAGTTAGGCTTAAAAAGACGTGTGAAACAGATAGCCAACCTTGATGGTAAATTACTGGATATTGGTTCGTATCTTAAATACATATCAAATACTTATTCCTAGAATGCTACCAACTTATACAAATTTCCCCAAGTAACTGCAAACCGTTTAGCAATGATACAAATAAATTTCTAACCCCAAAATTTGCTGAACGTATTGTATGTATGTATGTATGTAGATGAAGGGTGGTGTTACACTGCGACCTAAAGGATCTATTGTGTCCCCCATTCTTGCTGCTTTACAGTTGGCCTTCCAATCCTATTCCTTTTAAAAAGTGTAGGATGTCAGAGGGCCCCCAGTCTAGGTAAGTCTCCCTCTTCGATTTCACATGCTCCCAGGTACAATGCCCTCGAGTTGCACAGTTTGAGAGGAGGTGGATGGGTGTTTCATCCTGTTCCCCACAAAATCTGCATTCAGGATCTTTTCCAATCCAAGCTTACTCAGGTGTCCTTTCAGTCTACAATGGCCTGAAAGTATTCCTGTTAATATGCGAACATTGTTCTTACTCAGGTTGATGCATTCTGTAAACCTCTTCTGGTTATAAGTTCCCAGAAGAATTTTACTCTGCGTCATTCCCTGGAGATTTTCCCAGTAACTGGATTTCTCTGCTCCATTTCTATTTTTAGTTTCTTCAGTATTGTACTGCTACTTAACCCGCAAAAGGTTCAGGCCCTACGAAAGGCATTCCAGCCCTTTTTTCGCGAGGTTATCCGTTATTTCGTTTCCTTCCACCCTGTGTGACCCGGAACTCACAGGAGGGTTACTTTATTTCTTTTGCCTAGCTCATTTAGTTTCCCTAGGCATTCCCAGACCATCTTGGAGCTGATTTCATATGAGCTCAGCGCCTTGATGGCTGCTTGACTATCAGACATGTTGATAATCTCCTGTTTCCGATAGTTCCTATCCATATTGAACTGAACACATCTTCCAATAGCGTGTATTTCCGCCTGAAATATACTTGGGTATTTTCCAAGCTTTCGAAATATGTAGTTCTAAGCCCGTATATTCCTATTCCAGTTCCTTCTGCCGTTTTGGAGCCATCAGTGTACCATTTAATGGCATTTCTATTAAAATTCAAGATGGTGTTATGATCCCACTCGCTCCTGTTACTTAGCTTTGTGGTGAATTCCTTCACAAAGCTAAATTTCTTTAACATGTCATCCCGGGGCATATCCCAGGTTTAATCACCGCCAGGAGATTGAGGCCTATGCCTAATCATTCCTTCCTTGACCATTCTTAGTGCAGTTCTTTTCGCCACGCCCTCCACTACAATGTGGAGGGGGGCAAGATCCAATACTACTTCAATAGCTGCTGTTGGGCAGGTTCTCATAGCCCCCGTTATGCATACACATGCTAATCTTTACATCCAAAGCAGTATTTTTGGGTTGCATCCCCAATTTTTCCCTGCAAAGTTTCTGCACACCATCAGAGCCCTTTTGGCCTTGTTAGTTACCTCAAGCTCATGTTTGTTCCATAGAAGTTTGTTGTCTAGGGTGAGGCCTAGATATTTAACTTCCGCTCTCCAGTCTATATTTTGCCCATCCAGTTTTATGGTTCTAAGATTGGATTTTCTTTTCCTGGTAAACGCTACTAGGGTTGTCTTAGTGGGGTTGACATTGAGTCCCATCGATTGACACCATCTTCTCGTAAAGTTCAATCCTCTTTGAACTACGTCACAGAGGGTATTCTCAAATTTGCCTCTTGCGTATATGACAATATCATCAGCATACCCTTGACAGGATATGCCTAGATCCGTCAATCCGCATAAGAGATCGTCTACTATTAGCTCCACATAAGTGGGAATGTAACTCCCCCCTGTGGCATCCTCTGGTCGTGCTAACCGAGATGGTCTTATGTCCCACCTCCGCTTCCACCGACCTGTAGACAGTAGTTGCGACATCCATCTAGAAGTCACGCCGTCTACCCCCCTATTAATTAATGCTTTTTGACAGACTCGTGGGAGTGTTGCCAAAAGCACCTCTATGTCTAGAAGGCGCACACTACGGTTTCTTTATTCGTCAGGGCATCTTGGATTTGGTCCGTCAGCTCCACTAATGCAGTCTCAGTGGATTTGTCTATTTGATAGGCGTGCTGACAGGGGTGCAATGGCACCCGCTCCAAGATCTCTGTTCTGATGAGTGATACAGCCTTTCCACCGTTTTCAAAAAGAATGATGTTAAGGCTGATAGGTCTATGGGATTTAGGGTGCGTGATGTCCTTTTTCCCTGCTTTTGGTATAAAGGTGACTTTAGCCCTTCGCCAGGCTTCTGGAATATATCCCAACTCCAGACTACTTCGGCTTATCCGAATCATGTGAGGAAGGATTTCTTCCTGTCCTTTCTGAAGTAAGACTGGAAAAATCCCGTCTACTCCCGGTGTTTTGAACGACTGAAAGGTATTAATGGCCCATTTTAACCGTTCGCTGCTACATATGTGTCTTGCCATTGTAGTAGCTTCTTTATTTGGTCTTTTATATATCTCGGAAGCATTTTCCGAGGTTCCCACCTTGCTTTCAGGAAAGTGGGTTTCTAGAAGGAGGAGAGCTCTTTCTTCTTCACTTTCAGTGAAGCTTTCTTAGTGCCATTCCTGAGTCGATTCTACCCTTCGCCATTACCTTGTGAAGTCGCGAAGCGGTAGGTGTTGAATCGATTTCCTCGCAGAACTTTCTGAAGCTATCTCTTTTCGCTTTCCTGATAGCTTTATTGTAGGAAGTAAGTTTCTCGGTGAACTCTGCCAATCCCCGTTACGCTTGGCCTTGTTAAAGAGTTTCCGCGTATCGGATCTTAGTTTTGACAGATGGCCACAAGGTGCGTCCTTACGTTCTTTTGTCTGCTGAACAGGACAGCTCGAATCGTATGCTTCGAGTAGGTGTCTCTAGTACATGAGAAAAATACATTTAAAATTTTTTAAACACTTATTATTATGTAAAATTAACAATCTTAAAATTCATTACTGTACACAAAAAGTAGGCAACTATATTTACACCTGTCACAGAACCCAATTTCCAGCAATTTCCCATGTCTCTCTGTTGACATATCAAAGCAATTGGACTGCCAATGCATATACAAACATTATTAGACTGAATTTAAATGACATAAATACACTGTAAAGAAAATAAGAATGTTCATTTGAATTCATGTTCATTGAATTATATAAGTATACTATTCAAATTCTAATATTCATTTCGGATGTAGGTATATTCACTGCTGGCCATCTTATTTCCTCAAGGGAATATTCGAAGGAAATGCCTTGAAGGACTTGCAAATGCAGAGATTTCCTACATCACCTGGACATCGTCTGGCTGTCTGCTGCTACATTTTATATCCTTTTTCTTATAATATCTAATTAGTTTTAAAATATAACTAAGTAAAATAGTAACTTTACATTTAAATAGTATCGAGTATGCATTCCATTACAGTATACTCTTATTCCGGAATAAAATTTATTATTATTTTCTAGCTAGTAAGCTGCGTGTGTTCTTGCATTTGCTTATATGAATTGAATGATTCGCTAAATTCAAATCAAATCTTTCCAGGAAGGAGTACGAATGAGCTCTGCGTATGATTCGCAATTGTTTTGAATGCATGAATCGCTCCTCGTTTTCCAAGTGATTTAGTCGACCAAACAAATTGATTCGTACAGACCTTTGGTTCTGACGCGCCCAAATAACAAGTTAAAGCAAATAAATAGCTGGTGCTTCTCACAATTCTTTTTTTGTGATCTAAAAACTCTAATAAAAACTAAAAACTAACAAGAGGGCACCCAGTAAGAATACAAATTAATGCTTAGATTCTAAAATATTTTTTATTCTCTTAAAATAATTAAAGAATTACCACCTTGATCAGTGGTTTTTCCCTTTATATCTTGTTTTTGTGATCTTATTTGCGAATCCAAATAAATAAGTAAAGGAAGATAAAATAAGAAAAAAGAATTTGACATTCCTTTGCAAGAATTCTTTTTCTGTGGGTGTGTGACTGCTTTGTCTTGTGCATCTTTGACTTTTACCATTTTAATGTGTTTTTGAGTTCTCTCTGACAATAAAATAAAAATAAAACCTAACGTATGTAAATACGACCACTTTCGAGATTTTATTTGATTGACAAACTCAAAACGCCTATAACATTTTTTGTTTTGGCTATATCATCAACTTTTCTATTCTTTATGGTGGGGTGAGAGCCACATCGGATTTCGACATTGTCAGAAAAAGCTTTTTTTTCTCAATTTTTTTCTTTCCTCAATAATCATGGAAGTAATAAAACATGTGATTTTAAATTTTACATTCGGATTCCTTGCGAGGCAATTTTTACCTCGTTCCTAAGTGCGTAATTCCGAATGTCGCCCGGAGGCGCTACATAAACCAGCAATTTACCAAGAACTCGGACGGTATTACTAAAAAAAGGTGCGGGGGTTCCCGGTAGCAGCGTAATCAGTGTAACGAATTTTATTCGCTCGTGTCGTCTGGCCGACTTAATTCGATCTCGTTATTATTTAATTCAGTGAGATTGCGAAAGTTAATTTACACAAGTTGAATATTTTTTTTATTACTTGATACGTCTGCTTATTTGCCTGGCGCTTTTTTTTATTTTTTTTTTATTAAGACAATCATATTGCATTGATTTGCATAAAACAAGTATTAGTAAAAATACTCGTTCATTCGTTCATTTAATATATGATTACCACTACACACGTTTTGCATATGTTGAATCATTATTGTATTGTTGTCATTTTGTGAAAAGTTTTTCTTATATTTAAATTTATATTTAATTTATAATTGTTGGTGTCCACTTAATTTATTATTCATGTTTGGTGTTTTTTTAACTTGATGATGACAATTTTACCTTTTTGACGTTGATCTGAAGATGGCTTTTAAAAGCCGAAACTAGTAATCATTTATTAAATATTAAATGAATGAATGAACGAGTTTTTTTACTCTTATCTAACCTTTACATATACAACGTTCATTGGATACTTAGAATATAAAGAAATATTAGTTGGATAAGCGAAGTACAAAATCTGTTAAAAGCTGGAGAAAGTAACAGTCTTGCGAATCACTTTAAATCAATACTGTATTTTATATTAATGGTGAGATTCTATCCATATCTGTAGGGCCTGTTTATCTGTAAGTCTATAAGCATGTTTTTATTATATATGCTTACGGGTGTTACAGATATCCCTAAGTAATATAAAATTTAAGTCACTTAGTCGCAATAAGAATAAATGAAAACTCGAATTATAAATTTTATTAATTGCAAGGTATATCTAACAGCACTTACAGACATTTCAGCAGATGGGTGGTCTATAAAGATCATTTCCGACTCTTCTCCATCCAGTAGTACTGAAACTGTTCTTTCTCCGAATTCATCATCTGTAAAAATAAATATAGAATTTGTAGTATCTAGTAAGAAAAAAAAAACCCTAAAAAATAAAAAATTCTAAAAATTATCTTACGAAGTGTTACCAATTAGAAAAAAATTCTTGTAAACGACATATAAAGACGAATATAGCATTTTTAATGTTAAAAAAATATGATTTAACACATTTTTAATGTAGGTATCTTCTCTCCAGATGTATTCAAATAAAACTTTTTCATTAAAAAAAAACTCCTTCCTCCCGCACAATGTAAAAAAATATCATTCAAAACATTTTTAATGCGTCTTCTCTGCCGATGTCTAAAAACAATGTTATTTAAAAGAATCATCCTGTCCCCCTCTCACCCCTTCCAATGTTAAAAAATATATGATTTAATGTGTCCCCTCTCCAGATGCTTTGAAAAAAAAAATATTATTTAAAAAATAACCCCCTTTCTCTCTCATACCTTCGAGTATTAAAAAAAAATAGTATGATTTAAAACATTTCTAACGCGTCTGCTCCCTCGATGTTTGAAAGAAAAAGTATCATTTAAAAAAATCCCTCCAGATGTTTTGAAAAAAAAAAAAATCATTTAAAAACCATCCATGTCCCCTTCTCATCCCATCTATAAAAAAAAAATTTAAAACATTTTTAAGGCGGCCCTCCTGCAGCTATTTGAAAAAAAAATTATTTAAAATTATTAATTTATTTATTTAAAAAATTCATCATCGCCTATCCTCCTCACCCCTTCTCATATTAAAAAAAAATCTGATTTAAAACATTTTTAATGTATCTTCCCTCCAGATATTAAAAAAAAAAAGACAAAATATATCACTTAAAAAATCATCCGTACCCCTTTCACCCCCTTTAAGGTTAAAAAAAAATATATGTAAAACATTTTCAATGCGTCTTCACTCCTGATGTCTAAAAAAAGAAACAATGTCATTTAAAAGAATCATCCTGTCCCCCTTTCGCCCTTTCCAATGTTAAAAAATATATTATTTAAAACATTTTTAATGCATCCCCTCGCCAGATGCTTTGAAAAAAAAACTATTATTTTAAAAATCACCCCCTTTCTCTCGCACCCCTTCCAGTATTAAAAAAAAGTATGATTGAAAACATTTCTAATGCGTCTTCTCCCTCGATGTTTGAAAAAAAAAATGTCATTAAAAAAATCACCCCCCGTCTCTCTAGATGTTTTGAATAAAAGAAAAAAAAATCATTTGACAATCATCCATGTCCCCTTCCAATATATATAAAAAAAAAATAATTTAAAACATTTTTAAGGCAGCCCTTCTGCAGTTATTTGAAAAAAAAAATATTATTTAAAATTATTAATTTATTTATCTAAAATTCATATTTTCATATTAAAAAAAAAAGATATGATGCAAAACATTTTTAATGCATCTTCTCTCCAGATATTTAAAAAAAAAGACAAAATTTATCACTTAAAAAATCATCCGTACCCCTTTCACCCCTTTTAAGGTTTAAAAAAATATATGTAAAATATTTTTAATGCGTCTTCCCTCCCGATATCTAAAAAAAATAACAATGTTATTTAAAAGAATCATCCTGTCACCCTCTCACCCCTTCCAATGTTAAAAAATATATTATTTAAAACATTTTCAATGCATCCCCTCTCCAGATGCTTTGAAAAAAAAAAAAACTATTATTTTCAAAATCACCCCCTTTCTCTCTCACCTCTTCGAGTATTAAAAACAAAAATATGATTGAAAACAATTTTAATGCTTCTCCCTCGATGTTTGAAAAATAAAATGTCATTAAAAAAATCATCCCGCGTCTCCCTAGATGTTTTGAATAAAAGAAAAAAAATATTTAAAAAATCAACCGTGTTCCTCTCTCACCCCTTTCAATATTAAAAAAAAAATCATTCCTTCCCCTCTTGGCGCTCACAAAAAATATGACTTAATACATTTTCAATGCATCTTCTCCTCCGATGTTAAAAAAAAATGAGAAAAGCTGTCATCTTCTCTCCCGATGTTCAAAAAAAATTGAGAAAAGCTGTCACTTAAAAAAATCACCCCTCTCACCCTATCACCCCTACTAATGTAAAAATATATGATTTAAAAAATATTGAATGTATCCTTTCTCCAGATGTTTTGAAATAAAGAAAAAAAGACTCATCCCTGTCCCCCTCTCGTTAATGTTAATAAAACATGATTCAAACATATTAAGGCGTTCGCTCCCAAGGTGTTGTGAAAAAAAAACAATTTTATCATTAAAAACAATTCCAATCTCAAGTTGTCGGGAATCAAGCTTTCCCCATAAGCATCGACATGGGAAATCTCGTCCCGAAACATAGCACAATCAAGTAGTTTGTAATAACTTAATGATAAATGCAACAAATATTACGAACAAAAAGTACACAACACACCCATCGGGCATCTACGGGTGTACTAGTTTAATCATACAATGCAAAAAATATTGCAAAAAGTTTTAAATGTAATAGAAATTCGATCGCAATTGCTTTCAACATTCACATATCCCAATCGGTATCCCAATTAAAAATTTGTAAAAAGATCCATTTCACCTCAATTACGCGATACTCTAACGTTATCCGGGGAGAGGCTAAATTGGATTAATTTCCGCTGAAAAGAATTTAGCGAAGATAATAAACGTTCGATCGGGACTTTAAAAATCCGGCAACGAGGCCAATTTATTTCGTTTCCTGTAGATTTCTTCCGCAATTAGGCATCGAGGAAGGGAATATAAAATGATTCCGCGGCCCTAACGGCATTCCACTGTCAACTTTTATGTTTTGAAGAATCGTTCCTAATGGCATAATTAAGGCGGCATCTGGGAAACGCGGGTCGCCAGATAAAGAGGAAAAGTCACTTAAACTAGATGATAATAACGTGAAACTACCACGCTTTCAAGTGGAAACTGTTTTAAGTTATTTAAATTTAGTACCCTAACTGCTGCGCGCAGCGGTGCGTTATTTCGTTTTTATTAATTTCTGCCGAATCGTGTTTCTTGGTGCAGCAGTTTAGGTTCGTTAGTAATTTAATACTTTATTCATGCAAAAAAAAAAATCATTTGAAATTTAAATCTTACGAATTTGGAATTGGATTATAACGAAGAGCGCCCAGACTGTCTCCCACTGAATAGAATAAAACATTATTCCACTTGTTAGTTTAAGGGGTCAAGTCAACCCTTGAAATTTCAACGGTTTTAGTAGTATTTTCCTGGTAGTGGCGCAAATTATCATGAGCTACTTGGAGAACATAGTTTTCGTGAATTTTTCATTATCGTGATCATATTTGCAATCTTAGTAGGCGACGATTCTATAATGACAATGTCTTTTTTTTATGTTTAATCGTGTTTAGTATATGTAATTAAATTATTTGTAGAAAATAATGTTTTCAAAAGAAGAATTAGTTAGTGTGGTGTCTGTACTATTAAAATGTGACAAACTATTTTCTGGTGTCACTTATGTATAGTCAAAAACATCCAAACATTTAAAGAAAACCTAATGTGCTCTCTTTTAAAAGACTGAAGGACTGCAATTACTGAAAAAAAAAACGAATTTTCAATAGTAGGCCGTGTTGTTAAATCTTATAATAATACATATACATTTTGAAGAATAGTTAATCTCTCTAATAGTAAACGAGTTGAGTTAGGTATAAGAAACCTAACACTGACTTGCCTTTATTTAGTCTGTACAATCAAAATATGTCATAATAACAACTTTGGTGCATAACGTTTTCTTCAGTCACCCTGTTTATACTTCAAAAATAATTTGAAATGTGGTCCTTGTATAACCCTTACAAAAAAAAATTGAAAATACAGGTGATTCTCAATATATGCGATAACTTTAAGAGCTGATTCTGAGTTATTTTGATCATAAAAGTTCATATGAGTATATGTCCAAAACGGTTTGATTTTAAAGTTATCGAATGTTTAATAATAAATTATGAACTATGACTAACACGATATAATATCACAGTTGATTCTTTAAAAAACTATTGTGTTGAGAGGGTAATTGTTTATTTGTCAATAGTTGTCAGAGATTCATTCAGTTTATTGCCAGTTTCTGTTTTCTAAAATGGATTACACGAATACTGAGATGTGTGATATGCATTTTGTTTACGTCTTGCCAATGGAAATTCGCGTGCTGCTAGACGTCTTTTAGGGAAGAACGATACCCGAACCGTATCATCCCGCATCATTCAATATTTGCCCGTCTTCACCAAGTGAAACTGGAAATTTAAAAAAAAACGGACGACTGATAATGAGCACCCATCTACAGTGACAACTCCACAAGTTGAAGAAATGGTACTAAATGAAATTGAGGAAGACCCTACTACAAGCACCAGAAAAATTGCGTTTGCTTTAAACATTAGTCGGGCCACAGTTTGAAGAATATTGAAAGATCAACTGTTGTATCCTTATCACATTCAACGGGTGCAGGCACTTTTGCCGGCAGATTTTCCGCTAAGAGTAGCTTTTTGTCAATGGATGCAACACAAAATCGCACAAAATCTTGAATATTTGGCTCAAATATTCTTCAACCGACGCTGGCTACTTTCTCTAAGAAACGCGATTATTAATTTTCATAATAATCACATATGGGCCGAAGAAAATCCGCAGGAACTAGTGAATGCCCGTCATCAACATCAATTCTCTGTCAATGTGTGGCCGCGGAATTGTTGAAATCACTTGATAGGTCCACATTTTTGCCGATGCGGTTAAATGGCGAGGTATACCGCAATTTTCTTGAAGAGGAGCTACCACTACTGCTGGAGAAGTTCCATTAGGTTACAAATGTATTTTATGCATGACGGTGCTCCAGCGCATTTTAGTTTACTTGCTCGCGAGCTTTTGGACAATACGTATCCAGATCGCTGGATAGGACGCGGAGGTCCACAACCGTGGCCTCCTCGGTCTCCAGACTTAAATTGTTTGGACTTTTTTCTCTGGGGTCACCTTAAATCATTAGTTTATACGACTCCCATTGAAAATGTCGATGAACTGAGAAATCGTATTATCGCAGCTTTTCAAACAATTCGAAATACCCCTGGTATTTTATAGAAGCTTGTATTGCAGTTGGGGCGGTCATTTTCAACAATTCAATTTATAATAAAAACATTAATTATTAATAATAATAAAAGGCGACAGGTGTGTCCTTTTCTACTCTCTGTCGCACACCATAGGCGTCGCCCTATCTATAGCGTGTAAAATTGGCGTGAAAAAGTCCCACGGAGAAGGCGCCGAGGGGGAAATGGATTAAAAGGGAAATAATAGATGGGCGAAAGGGTAGCGGGGGTGTCTACTGCATAGGCCGTATCTGTATTAATAAATTAAAAGTAGGAAAAGAGGAGAAAATTCGCCCAAAAATTAGATTCGTAGTAGGCGTGTGAAGCGAAACGTCACGTGCACCGACCGCGCTCCCAGAAAACGTCAGATTTCCCGATTTCGGTTGTCACAATTGGGTATTTTGTGCGATCGTTGCAAACCGAGTGGCCGCTCTGGGAGTGGGTTTATGTCGGAAAAGATATCTTACATGTTTCCTCTTACAATTCGATACCCTAAAATAGGGTCGAAACGCGTTATTTTTTTCAAAAACGAGTCGATTTTATAGAGCGATGTTTTGCCGGGAACGCGCCGCTTTGTTTGACGGAATTCGTACATGGTGTCGTATTAATCGGCCCTGGTAAAACCTTCTGAATTTTGGTGGGACGAAATAGGCGTTTAAGCCAGGTGTAAAAAGTCAAAACATGGTTCGACAAATGCTATAAAGCGATACAGTAACGAACGCAGATGGAAAATCGCAAAATATTGCCATTCGTGATGGAGTTAAGTTTCATTAACCTAACATGTTATTCGAATAACAACAACAGCGATGTGAAGTATTGAATTGAATATTGCTTATGGATCAATACCGTTGCTTAAAAAGGTAAAACCAGATTTGTAATACACGATCAGATATGTTTGTGATTATAATAATTATACAATTTTTAGAGAAATCGTTGAGCAAGTTTCGTGAGAAAAAGTCAAATCATAACGCCAATTTTTTCTACTTTAGAGACCCGAAATGAAATATACTATCACAGCATCACAGAATGTACTTCCAACAGGAGAGCTTCAGATGTGCTAAAAGTTTATCGTAAAACTTCTCCCAATAAGTGTCGAGCCATTACGTTCTCCCTCCGAGGAAATTTTGTGCCAACGCTGTGATAATTATATTATAGAAGAATAATCTTTGTTACAATTAAAGGTATACTTCGGTTTTTTTTATGGTGATCATGCCTCCGATGCCATTTAAAATAGGAATTTTACATCCGAGAAACGAAAGTAATTTAAAAAGGACACAGCGATCATCGATTCCATTATGTTAAGGAAAGTTATAATTATTACTATTTGGGAACACCACGGTATGTACTTTTTATTAACATTTATTCTCGAATAAAAAAAAATATCAAATACTTTAGAACTTTATTTACCTACCTTCCCTGCAAAATAGATACTTTACTTTATCTAAATTTATAACGATTTTACTAGCGAAGCCTTTCATTAATTATATTAAAGAGTTTAAGCCATCAAGATATAATTCTTCTGCGAATATCAAGAATATACACTAATTTTAATAAGTCTTATTATTTTTATTAAAATCTGTACATCAAATGTGATGACACAATTGTATATATTTCACCCAATAGAGCAGTGTTGTTCTAATGCTTTTAAACAAATGTATTGAGATTGGCTAACAGATGTACTATTTTCCAATAAATCGTACTATTTACTTTTTGACAATGTACTTGAATTGTAGTTGTCAATAAATTCTAATTATTATATTATTATTATTTTGTTTAAAACAGGTTTCTGTAATTTGATATGATCTGCCATCATCACACAATCAGATTTCTTTGTTACCGCCACCCATTCCCTTACATTGAAAGTATTTTTTTCTGAATAATTACAAGGAATTAATTAATTGAAAATATTGTACTAAAATTCCTCAATGAGGTACTATTGTACTACGTTTTTATTCAATTGTTACTAAAATAGTACAATAGTACGCTTCGGAACAACACTGCCATAGAGTAACCATGGTACAAATAATACGGTATGCTTACGCGCATACGAAAGTTACGTTCAGAAAGGGGGACTTACTCAGTTGTGACGTAGTGAGCTAAGATCTCTTTGTTGACTCAGTTAATAAACTGTTGTTACTTCCATTGACAGTCTCGCTTAAACCAAATACAATATAAATATAAAAAATATATAATATATATGGGCAAAGAATAGTTCCGCTGGCGTACTATAGATGTCCCAGCTAGGCTGATTTTAGAAAAGTACACGACCAAACAAATATTAAACGTGATCTGACGTGATTAAAACTAAGTGGATTTTCCGTTGCACAAACGCGTATAAAAATATAAGATAACGAAGAGTCGGTACGATACGAATGAAATAGTGTTTAACTGCGCGCGCAGCGAAGAGGTAGAGCATTCATAAATGAATTGTCAATTCGCAAATTATTATGAAATGAATATTAAAGGAGTCAAAGCAAGTAACAGTTCAGTAAATAAAATAAAACCAAAATATACATATTGCTCAATGGATTAATATTCGTTTATAATGAAATTAAAACATATTTTTATGTTAAGCGAAGCAACACACGAATATTTGCTTTCATTTATTTCGTCAAATGCCTATTAACTTTCGCATAGCACATATTATATTCTTATTGAATGCATGAAATCTACAGCGTTTTCGAGTTATTACACTACGCGTGGAGAATGTATGTATCTATCGCTTTTATTAATAGTGTATATTAAAATAAAAACATAATTAGTGCATAAAAATGCGGTAAGTCGAAAATGTTATAAAATATTGTCACAATAACAGCGGGAAATTCAATTTTTAAAACTTTGAATTATTGGAATTCCATGGGGCATAACTTAAAAATATTTTTGACTATATAGACTGTCCAACCGAAGACTTGGTCTTTGATTACAGTTCTATTTTTGATTTTAGGAAAAAGACTTTCTATATATTATTCCATTTTTAAATTTTACGTGAGAAAATAAATATCAGACATAATATCGGGGATTTTTACACATTTTTTTGGGTCACTATTTGCGAAATAGAATCAAAAACAAGGATGGCGCGCGATTTAAAACGGAAGAAAGAGTATTAAAAAAAATGGCATTTTGCAACAGATATTTGTGTTTCAAAGCCTTTTGTAGTGCTGAATTCGATTCTACAAGAGTTTTTAGAAAAATAAAATGGGAGGATTCAATATTGAAGAGAAAATTTTTGAATATAGGGACATTTTGCAACAGACGTTCGTATGCAAGCGTTTTTAAGGTCGCTAAATTTTGATTCTGATATTAGTTTTTTGGCAAAATAAAATGGCGGACGCAATATGGGGCAGAGACTTTTGAAATATAAAAGAAAAACGCATTTTTTTTTTGAAGGTTTGAGACTTATGCCATTTTTTGGGCCACTATTTGCGAATATAGAATCAAATACATGATAGCGCGACTAAAATGGAGGAAATATTATTAAAAAATATGACATTTTGCAACAGACATTTGTGGGTGTTTGGATCGTTGCATTTGATGCTGATAATATTTTTTGGAAAAATAAAATGGCGAATAAGTGGGAAGAAAATTGAAATATAGGAAAATCGCAACTATTTTTAAAGCTGTAACTTATGGGATGTTATAAATGGGAAAGGGATGGGAAAGGGAATGGAAAAGGGAATGGAAAGGGAATGGGAAAGGGAATGGAAAGGGAATGGGAAAGGAATGGAAAGGGAATGGGAAAGGAATGGGAAAGGGAATGGGAAAGGGAATGGGAAAGGGAATGGGAAAGGGAATGGGAAAGGGAATGGAAGGAATGGGAAAGGAATGGAAAGGGAATGGGAAGAGAATGGAAAGGGAATGGGAAAGGAATGAATGGAAAGGGAATGGGAAAGGGAATGGGAAGGGAATGGGAAAGGGAATGGGAAAGGAATGAAAGGGAATGGGAAAGGAATGGGAAAGGGAATAGAAAGGGAATAGGAAAGGGAATGGGAAAGGGAATGGGAAAGGGAATGGAAAGGGAATGGGAAGGGAATGGAATGGGAAAGGGAATGGGAAGGGAATGGGAAGGGAATGGGAAAGGGAATGGAAAGGGAATGGGAAAGGGAATGGGAATGGGAAAGGGAATGGGAAAGGAAAGGGAATGGGAAAGGAATGGGAAAGGGAATGGGAAAGGGAATGGGACAGGGAATGGGAAAGGAATGGGAAAGGAAGGATGGGAATGGGAAAGGGAATGGGAAAGGAAAGAATAGGAAAGGGAATAGGAAGGGAATGGGAAAGGGAATGGAAAGGGACATGGGAAAGGGAATGGGAAAGGGAATGGGAAAGGGAATGGGAAGGGAAAGGGAATGGGGAAAGGGAATGGAAAAGGGAATGGAGGAATGGAAGGGAAAGGGGAGTGGAAACGGAATGGAAAAGGGAATGGAAAGGAATGGGAAAGGAATGGAAAGGGAATGGAAAGGGAATGGGAAACGTACTGGGAAAGGGAATGGAACGGGTGGTGAAAGGGAATGGAAAGGGAATGGGAAGGGAATGGGAAAGGGATGGGAAGGGAAGGGAATGGGAAGAAAGGGAATGGGAAAGGGAGATGGAAAGGAATGGGAAGGGAATGGGCAGGAAATGCTGGAAAGGAATGGAAGGGATATGGGAAAGAGAATGGGAAAGGATTGGAAGGGAATGGAAGGAATGGAAGAGGAATGGGAAAGGAATGGGGAAAGGAATGGAATGGGAAAGGGAATAGGAAAGGGAATAGGAAGGGAATGGGAAAGGAATGGGAAAGGGAATGGAAAAGGGAATGGAGAAAGGAATGGGAAAGGAATGGGAATGGGAAAGGGAATGGGGGAAGGAATGGGAAGGGAATGAAAGGGAATGGAAAGGAAAGGGAAAGGGGGAATGGAAAGGGAATGGGAAAGGGAATGGGAAAGGAAGGGAAGGAATGGGGAAAAGGAATGGCGAAAGGAATGGGAAGGGAATGGGAAAGGGAATGGGAAAGGAATGGGAAAGGGAATGGAAGGGAATGGGAAAGGGAATGGGAAAGGAATGGGAAAGGGAATGGGAAAGGAAATGGGAAAGGGAATGGGACAGGAATGGGAAAGGGAATGGGAAAGGGAATGGGAAGGGAATGGAAGGAAGGAATGGAATGGGAAAGGAATGGAAGGGAATTGGGAACGAGAATGGGAAAGGGAATGGAAAGGAATGAAAGGGAACGGAATTGGGAACGGGAATGTAACGGGAAAGGGAATGGGAAAGAATGGGATGGGACAGAATGAAAGGAATTAAAGGGGTATGGGAAGGAATGGGAACGGGAATAGGGAATGGAATAGGAAAAGGGGAAAGAAATAGATAATGAACAAGGAAGGATAGGAAAGAGAATAGGGAAAGGAAAACGAACAGGGAAAGGAATAGGAGAAGAAATAGGAACGAGAATGGGAAAAGAGAATAGGAAAAAGCAATAGGGAAAGGGAATGGGAAAGAAAATGGAAAAGAGAATGGCGAAAGGAATAGGGGATACAGTAGAGGCAAATAGGAAAGGAATTGGGGAAATTGAATAGGAAAGGGATTGGAAATAGGAAAGGTATTAAGGAAAGGAATAGAAAAGGGAGTAGGAAAGGGACTAGGGAAAAGAATAGGAACCGGAATTAGATAAAGGATATAGAGAATACGGAAGGGACAACGAAATGAGGAAAGGGAATAGGGAAAAATACTATTTCTATTCTATCTATTACTAAATTGATGTTTACGTATGTGAAATACCTGCCTACATCGATCACCAATGACAAAAAAAAATCTTTTATAATAAGCAGACAATATAGATAGAGGAATAAGCCACTGAAAATATATAGCTTATTAAAACAAAATGTATCAGCTGTGTTTTCTCGCTTTTTTGTGCTTTAATCTAACAAACGTCTAATATAACTTTTTGTCGAGCTACTTAATTTAATGAGTTGTCAATATTATGGAATTTACGTTGGCTATAAATATGATCTCGCGAAGGATTTAAATAAAACTAATAAATATAAAAATCGTCTCAATTTGAATTGTAGTTTTATTTATTATTGAGAGTGGATCATTTTATTTTAAACGCAGAATATTTAATAATTAGCCCTAAGTAAAGATAATCTCATATTCCGGTGTCTGTCAAGAATCATGTGTATATTAATACGTACGATACAAAAACTTTCCTGCAAAAGTTGTGCAGAATTCAATGCTGCATAACCTAAAAAATATTTTCAACCTATACAGGGTTGTTCCAAAAGTAAGAACAAAAGTAAACTAACTTAAACGTACGCACATTTATAAAAGATGATTTTCAAGTGAATGGCACGACTTCAAAACACCACCTTCCTCAAGTACCACCTTCCTCTGACTCCTGACATGCGCAGCATCTGTGTTAACTTACTATAAAAACATTGTACAACTTTAGAACTAAGCGATTTTGGACATATATTCTTATGAACTTATATGATCAAAATAACCCCAGGAATCAGCGCTTAAAGTTTGCCGCATATATTGAGAATCACCCTGTATATTACCACTCTTCGTATATAAACCGACGCGAATGTAGTGGCCCACCCTGTATACAGATGTATCTTGTGTTATAAGCCATGAGAAACTAATGTGATATACATATGATTATAATACTAAATACGGATCAACATAAGTCCTTTTTGCTTAAGAAAATAATATATATTATAATCTTTTACCTAATAATATTAAAAAGCTTACATTCTGAAGAATTCAATCGCATGCTTAAACAATATTTATTTACTAAGTTCAGGAATCTATAACGAGCAATTAATTGTTAATTTATTTTAGTTATAATTGTTTATAATCTTTGTCTATTCTATGTATGACATATTGTATTTGACGTGACTCTTATATCTTATTTGATCTTTAAACTAAATAAATTATTATTATTAATATTGCCAATTAAGTTGTGCTGCGCATTTATGCGCACCTGTATCAAAATTCGAATCCTAATTTGACATAAAAGCAATCTAAATAGGCGCCCAATCAAAAATAACGAACCCAATTACCAACTTCATATCGAGTCAATTTCCTGTACTAAACAACCACTGTTGACCTGTGCAAACCTTAAAAGCTGAGAATGGTATTTCGTAAATCACAATAACGTAACACATAACGGAGTTTTTTTCATCGCTTATATAAGATTACATAACTGACATTTCGGAGGTTTATGATAATTTATGAATCAAAAAAAAAATCTTACAGGATTCAAGAGTTTTTAATAAATAATAATAATAATAATAATAATAATAATAAAAACAACTATCACAGTGTTTGTTGTATTCTAGACAGAAAACACAAAAAAATTATTTCTTAGTGTCATGTTGACCAGTACCGAAACGATCATATATTTTTGAAACAAAAAAAAATGCCCCGTAGAATCAAAAAATGCCAAAATATACAGGTGTTTTAAATTTAAAATTTTCGAAATTCTTTTCCATAAAACTAAGTTATAAAAAAATGACAATATAAGTTACGACACGAATTAGAAACTACTACAATAGTACATTAAAGAACTCATTTCATAATGGTAGTTTTTTAAAGGAGGAGTTTAGAAAGGCTTTATGAAACGAGTTTCTTTATGGTAATTTTTCTAATTTGCAGATTAATCGCTTTTTTTAATTTAAGATATATCGGTAACTTCTTTATAAACCTATTACATGCTAGTACGATTATAAGTCATAAATACACTTTGTCAGGTGCGTTTATATAACTTTATTATAATTTCAAACTAGAAAAAAACTAAATAAAGAGCATTTGCGACACACGAGCTAATTCATACGGGAAACCACCATCGCCCATACTAAAAAAACCGTTTTTGTGCCCACCTACCGAATGTGGGAAACTAGTCGCGTAAGGCGGCAAATTCTAAATTAATGAAAAAATCGCGCATGCATTTGACTCTAAGTTTGCAGCTTTATGAATGAACTGAACAGATACAAACAATAAACGCAATTAGGAACAGATATGGAACATATTGTATTTTGATGTAAATTCATAAATCGATGCATTTTAAAATGAAATGACAAAATAGAAGTAACTTGTTTGATGTTGGTGATTCTATATTATTTAACAAAGAGTGGGTCTTAATAGTAATATGAAGAGTAAAGTAATCATGTTTTTATTTATTCTTATCGATTTAAAATTTCGCTTATAAACATTAAATTTCGGCACATTTTTATAGATCTGGGTGCTTATTTTGGCCACATTATGGAATGTCTTCGTCTTAATTTTAAATGACACTTTACGGGGAAAAATTACAATTTAACAACTAATGTTCAATGTCGAATGTCATATTATCAGTATATTATACATTCATAAATTAATTTTGCAGTAGTACAATTTGTAAATATTTAATAACATAACATGTGCATATTAAATTTTAAATGTAACGATTTATGATGCTTTTTGGTTTTGTAAATTCTCGTTAGGCATTAAAATGATTCCCAAATGTTGCGACCAATTTATGGTGTTATTCCTGTATATTGCCTAATGCAAATCCTCCGAAAATGGCATAATACAGTGCGGCAACTTTTAAAAAAATACATCATCGAAGTCTTGATAGAATATCATACCAACATTGTGCATTTAAAAATTCATTTAAAATTTTTTTTACATGTCTCTCTACCCTGTAATACACATAATCCTCTAACTTTCCTTTAGCTATTATGTTTCTTACGAAAATTCCATTCTAAATAGGAATCCTCTAAAAACACGCCCCGAAATTTATCTGCGCATTCTTTCATAAACCTAGTGCATTGGGCAACCAATAATATTATTTTCTCCCTCCTACCCCAATCTTTCTGAGTTGGCTATTATTATTTATTATTAGTATTCTATTTTATTTTTAATTTAATCGATATTTCAAAATTTCAAGTTTAATGGGTAAACTTATTGTGCTAACATATTTTTATTATTATTTTTTTTGAACGCTATATATTTAATTTTTTTAATTAGTTTTAATATGGCCTTCACTTTTTTTTGTTTATTCCCTTGAAATGATTTTTAAAATTTCGTGAACCTCAAAGTTTTAATAAATATAAGTCAATCTTTAACTATTCGGATTGTCTTAATTACTGCTAAATATCACTTTTTACCTTTTTAAATAGTTATTTTTCCTCAACCTTTTATTGTTACGGTTTAAATAATCTAAACCTGTATAAATTTGAAACATAGTTGAGATTAGCGTTTTCGTCATTTTGTTCTTCTACAGTATCTAAAATCTTTTAAATTTTAACCATGAAACAATAGCGCAAAAGAAAAGTGCACCAAAAGTTCCACCTTCAAAAAAATGTGTATCTACAAGATTTAATTTTTAATTTATTTTGGAAACCTTATTTAATTCTTATTTATTTAGATATTTACTTATAGTTATGGATTATTGAAAGCGCTGCAAGTGTCGACAACTTTTAAAAAAATCATCATCCAAGTCGGATAAAAATTCATCACAAATTGTAACATAAATCGAGGTTTCAGTTTTCGCCAATTTTGTTCTTCTATGATACCTACTCAATTCTTAAATTTTAACCATTCAAATATTAGCAAAAGGAAAGTGCCTAAACGTACATATACTACTATGCATAATTTTATATATTTTGGAAAACGTTACTTTAATTTTATCTAGATATTACTTATAAATATATGCGACAATGATAAAAAAATTAATCCATTAGATACATTTGATTCAACGGAATTACTGTGGCAGACTATCTTTGTGTACAATGGAATCTCTGTCATAGTCATAAATACTGATAGAGATAGAATTCAATATCCGGTGACTGTACCTATGTTATCGAACATATTGCAACCCATCAACGGTTGTAAATGCAATAATACGTGAGACATGTCGATTGATCAAATATTGTCTGAACCACCCGAGAACTGCAACTGTGCAGATATTGATTTTTGACACATTACGGTGGATTAAAAATTTTTTCAAAAGTTCATCGCAATTTTTTTTTATAATCCATTACAAAGTTTTGTCGGTACAATCCAGTTGGTATTACTAGTGGACTATCAGATTAACATTATATAACATAACTCTCTGATTTATATATTTTTTTAAATTACACCATCATACAGGATGAAAAGTTGCATGCTGTGGGTTACTTTTGGTGTGACTGGCAAATGGGAAGGACTTCAGTGTAGGGCGTACCTACGCCAGAGAGTATAAAGAGTAAGGACAATGGATAGTACTTCACTTCAACAACAGTGCCTGCCAATATGACAGTTTGTATTGTTTACATTCGTATCCTACAACAAATTAGTTTACTTATCGTTTAATCTACATGATTTACTTGTTCATTATTATATTATTATTATTATTATTATTTGTTTTACGGTATTTTATTAGTTTTAAATTACCCATGTCATTTTCAATTAAAACCATTATGAAGCTTCGATAAGGTGTATGTGTAAAAGATAAAGTTAGGTGGCATAAACATTACATACTTTGTTTAATATTATTGTTAGGTTTCAGTGAAATAACCATGAAAGAAGACGCCATTGGCATCATGCTATTGTGCCATTCGCTCTTGCAAGATAAATTCTAAACGCAGTTGTAGTCGCAGTTTCTTTGGATTTCCGTAATAAATCTATTATATGCAAAAAGGACAAGAATTAAAAAAGTTGCATGGAATTGAGAATAATTATTGTTGTTGTTGCAGAGTGTTCCTATAGGTCATATTAAATCAATTTATTTGTTAGATAATCATTTTACACCTTATCGCTATTTATCACAATAACTAACTTAATCCATTTCATTTTGTGTTCACTTTTTGAAATAGTGTGATTTTGGTCTGTGCTGCATAAATTTTAATTCTCACATTTCACATTTATTCATATTATAGACAGCTTGATATTATTTAGTCTACGTCTAAAACTCTATCCAATTTATTTAAAAAAGAACCACAACATATATATTCCTAGAAGAATATTTTATATTATAAAATATGTAAATAAAGATTTAATTTCATAAAAACGAAAGAATGTGAAACTCAATTATTCTAAACACTTAGAAATATATATTATGTAATCCCCTTATTAGCGCTTTAGTACGGAGTTGACCTTCAAGTAGACCTCCATTCTTCCTTGTACTTTATCTCTAACCCGGTTCAAAACTACCTTTTAACACAGTCCTTGGTCCTGGATCTATGAAATGTCTTTTAGAGCCCTCCTTAGCTAGTTCGGCAGCTACTATATTGCCTTTTATATCCTCATGTCCTGGCATCCAAATCAGAGACACCATCTAGTCTCGTGCCAGTGCATTGAGGGATTGTTTGCAGTCCCTAACTAGTTTTGATTTAATTGCAGGGTTCGAGACTGCCTTGATAGCAGCCTGGCTGTCAGTACTTGTTTTTCCTCTCATGCAGCTCCCTTTGCAATCATTTCTGCGCAGGCTGCAAAGGCAAATACTTTTGCCTGAAAGACTGTCGCATGCTTCTCCCTGCCTTGGGATGGATATCCTTTGATTAGGGCTCGTCACCACAAATACCGCTCCTGTGCACTGGCTGGGATTTGTGATTCGCCTGTGAACCAGTCATCAAAAGCAGTGATATCACTACACGTCTGGTCTCTGGTCGGTATGGAGATTCTCACGTTTTCAGTGAAGATAATCTCGGGTGCCATACTGTCCGTGGGCATTCGCAGCATTAGCCCGTCCAGTATCGTACCCGTAGTATCAGTGTGCCCTCCTAATGTTGGGATGCTACAAGTTGTTGGTTTTCAGTCTAAGGATCGCATTCATTGCCTCTGCTTTCACAATGGTCTCCAAAGAAGCGGACCATGTGCTGTTGATTGCACCAGTGATTCCCAGAATGTTCCTGGACAGTGGTTTACAGGCTCATTGCGGAGGACACTTCCTTCTCCACCAGACTACTGCCCCGTATCTTATCACTGGTCTTATCACAGCAGTATATGTATAGCCAATGGATCACCTTTTAGCTTTTCACGATTAAAGTGTATACTATTTAAAACTGTGGTAGAATAGTATGCTGTGATACAAAAATTATGATTAACATCAGCTGATTGTACCATCATGGGAACCTGACAACACTTAAAAAAGAAAACACGCGATGACGTTTGCTAGCTTAAAAGGCCTGTATGTCTGTTCACCATTAGCTAATACATTAAGTATTCCAAAAGCAAGCAGACCAAGTTTCATAATCGAAATATTTGCAACGAGTAGCTGAGTTTTACGGCCGAGAAATAAAGCTCCATATTGGCCATATAAAAAAATGAAACAATAGGTACGCAAATTTTTGTTGCCTTTTTTTCCGAAGAAATACAAAAAAAAAAATATTTTTAACCAGTTAATACTCCTGGTAGACAAATATGTAATTTCCTTTAGTGTGCCTTTTCCTCGCTTGTGTGGGTAATGTAATTAAGTTTTAGAAATTCAATTCAATTTATAACAACCAATGTAGGCGGGTGTTTGTCTTGTGGAATATTTGAAACTCTCACTGGTACCATCATGGCTCGACAGTGGGTCTTGGCATCTTAAGCCAATTGCTTAAGGTAGGGGACGATGGAAGACGCAGAAGCTGTCACGAAGCAGCTGGTACCGTTATGACACCCTCCACAATGTCTCCAGATTGGTTACTTACGAATCCTATAATTCTACCACTGGCGATTACGATATTGCTCTTATCAAAGTAAAAGAACCATTTAACCTTGTTTGTGTAAGATTACCTGTTGTGTATAATATCTAGAACTGAACTAGATTAAATTACTGCCCTCAAAGCTTTACGGACTGTCAGATTTGACTCTGAGGTGGTACTGGGGTGCCACAGAAAACTTAAACAGCTGGCGGAACATCTAAATGTTACATTGATATGGGGGCCAGGTCACTCTGGGATCAGAGGCAATGAAATTGCTCACACGTTAGCAAGTAGCGCCAGCGAGCTACCTTTCTTAGGTCTAGAACCGACGTGTGGTAACTCATATGGCAGCATCAAAACATTTGTCAGGTCCCAATTTGCTGCTAGGCACTGCTCCTTTTGGAATGGACTCGCCGGCGCAAGATACTGGAAATCTCTAGGGCTTCAGCCGAATGAGTAAAGATTCCATAAGGCAGTCTTTATGAGCAGACATTACTCACAGGGATCTTAACTGGGCACTGCGCTCCAAATAAATACATATACCTCATGGGGCTTGTTAATTCTCCCCTGTGCAGGAATTGTGGGAGTGCCGAGGAAACTCCTGCGCTCCTTCTTGTTAACTGATGACGCACTTTGGGGTCGATCGGTTGGACGAACCTAGAGTCGGCAAATTAGCTCTCAGCCAGATTGTGAACTTTTATGATAAGGTGCAACCTGCCTGAGAAAGTTAAAATGGACATTGCGGCACAATAGGTCTTTCTGGCCGAGTTGCTTTCTTCCGGCTACACCCGCCCATGGATAATAAAAATAATAATACTCATATAGAAATTATTTAGGTGGAGTAAAGGACATTTCAATAATTGTTATGGAATCTCCGTAGAGTACTCAGAATAGGTAGCATTCGTTTAGGTGGAGCACGGTGTTAGAATGAATGTAATTATTATTCTTTTCATAAATAAAGTGCATAATATCTAGAACTGTGGTGGAATATTATGCCTGTGATATAAAGATTGTGGTTTTAACCACTCTGATTAAACGTCAGCTAAATGTTTCTACCATGGTAAAAACATGCCATTAATAACCGATGAAGTTTACTAGCTTGAAAGGCCTGTGTATCTACCTATCATTAGTTAATACATTAACTATTCCAAACACAAGCAGACTAAGTTGTAGTTGAAACGTCTGCCATGAATAGTTGGAGTTTTTATGGCCAAACAATCAATCAGCCATATCAGCCATATAAAAGAATGAATGCCTTTAAAACAATAGGTACGCAAATTATTTGTTGTTTTTTTTCGAAGAAACGCAAGGTAAAAAAAATATTTTTAACTAGTCGATACTCCTGGTCGACAAATATGCAGTTCCTCACAGTTCACCTTTTCCTCTCTTTGTGGTAATGCGCAATTAACTTTTAGAACGAAATTCAATTTTATTTATAACAACCGAAGTAGTAGGTGGATGTTCCTCTTGGTCGAACATTGAGAGATTTTTCGGGTTACCACGTGGGCATATCCGGTAATTCCTATATGGTCAGGTGTATGGTAATTGACATTTATCGCTGCGCAGCTGTCGTAATTGATCGACGCTGGTGTTGACAGCTGCCAATTGCGTAGCGGACCCTCCGTGGAAGACCGCAAAAGATTTCACCATCCGCATTGGTAGCAGTTTGGCACGGTTTTGCACCATCCATAATGTTTCCAAACTAATTCCTCACAAATCGTACGATCCACCACTGGCGACTACGATATTGCCTCTTGTCAAAGTACAAGGAGCCTTTCCCGATCGATGGTACAAAGTTGAGTGCGATTGCTTTATCCAAAAAGAGGGAGCACACCAGTCGCAGGACAAACTGTTACTATGTGGTTGGGTAAGTATAATCAAATACAATTTAAATATATATACGGACAAAGAATAGTTCCGCTGGCGTACTATAGATGTCCCAGCTAGGTTGATTTTAGAAAAGTGCACGACCAAACAAATATTAAACGTGATCTGACGTGATTAAACATAAGTGGAATTTTCCGTAGCACAAACGCGTAAAAATATAAGATAACCGAAGAGTCGGTGCGAGACGAATGAAAGTGGTTTAATTGCGCGCGCAGCGAAGAGGTAAAGCATTCATAAATGAATTGTCATTTCGCAAAATTGTTATAAAATTAAAGGAATCAAAACAAGTAACAGTTCAGTAAATAACACAAAAACCAAAACACACATATTGGCTCAATGGATTAATATTCGTTTTATTATGAAATTAAAACATATTTTTGTGTTAAAGCGAAGCTGCGCACGGAATATTTGCTTTTATTTATTTCGTCAAATGCCTATTAACTTTTCGTAGCACATATTATAATCTTATTTACCACTGTTGATTTATTTGCGGTGATAAAATATTTTTGCTTTTAGTGGACTAGTGGACATTTAAAATAATCTTTGTTTCTTGATATATAAATTTA
Source organism: Protaetia brevitarsis (assembly GCA_004143645.1). NCBI lineage: Eukaryota > Metazoa > Arthropoda > Insecta > Coleoptera > Scarabaeidae > Protaetia > Protaetia brevitarsis. The sequence goes on from RXPK01004440.1 coordinate 37,788, forward strand.
TGTTTTTTTTTTTACTAATTCTTGTCAATATATCTGCAGTTAACAGCGAAAGAATATTATCTTGCTAAAAACTGAAACAAAAATATCAGAAAACATTAAAAAAGTGTATCTATAATGTCTATAAATTTTCCTTTTTTTTTTTAATTCACTCTCAGAAATACCATGATGTTTGAAAACCACAAGCTCATATTTGTTTCCAAATTTATTGTTTACTGTTTTCATAGGATAATCGATGGCGTATCGAACAAGATTTTTTTTTATCATTTTGCTTAAAATGTAACTTAAAACATTACAGTACAAGTTTCAATCGCAGCCTAGTAAACAAAATTCAAATCCTCCGCAATTATATTGAGTAACTTCAACTTAAAGGTATTCAAATAACCATTAATGTAATACAAAATCGTAGGTAACTTCATGCTAGTTACTAAAAATAACTGCGCGAAATTTGAATTTGGTTTACTGGGAGAGGTCTTTACAAAAACATATGCAACATTATTATTATCTGGTTGCACTTTTAAGGTATTTTCCTCAATTTTGTTTTTATCAAAGTGTACAAGTACAAGTATGCTAGCATCAGACCTAAGCTTTTGTCGCTCTTGAACTTTTTCTGTTTCATTGTTTGTAAAATCAATATAAAAAATATAATTGTTGGACATTATATTATTGTACATATCTTATAATGCTTAGAACTGTCTAACTATATATTTGTAACAAAAAAAATAATAAAAAGTAGAAAAAAAAGGAGAGAATTAGCAGAATTCAAATTTCCCGCATTTATTTCTAGAAAAGATTTTCATTTTTTTTTGTTTGTTGCTTTTAGGAAATCTTAGATAGCTTTTGGAAATGAGACATTATACTGGAAAATTTTATAGGTATGCAACCAAGTGCAAATGCAGACTTTTTACAATAAATCATAAAATTGGAATTTTTATAAATCATCAGTAAAAATCATCGATTATAGTGTATCTCTGTTTAGTACGTTAATTAAATATCGATAAAGTATAATAGATGGATTCATAAAGAACAACTCTCCAAACATACATTCATTCTATAAAATAACTTGGATAAATATAAACCGCAGAACTAACACCTAGCATCCGATCCTTAGACCATCCACTTATTTATATGCCAGGGGGTAGAATTCATATTTACCGCGATTATTTATAGTTACTGGTCAAGATTGTATTGTAATACAAAATAGTTGGTAATTCAGACTTGAATGTTTTAAGTTACTCAAAATTATGGAGGGAAATTTGAATTTTGCCAATAAGAATAGATTTCTGAATTACCCACAACTGTAATACTCAAGTGCTTCCATATCACGTACATAGCTCGCTTGGGTCCACTGCTTATTTTCGTACGTCTCTTGCCCCGCCGCTTTTTAACTGCTACCGCGAATAAGATACAGTGGCGCCGCTCTATAGTACGCCAGCGGAACTATACGTCTTTGACCATATGTATACTAGTATTATATTTGGTATAGTACACTTCCAAAGAACAAATAGTCGGGGAGCTGACGTCAAAGATGTGCAAGAGTTTTCGGAAGGCTGTTGTTGTACTTTAGTGATAGAGTGCCACCGTAGAGTCACCACTTCAGCGGCCGGCATACCTAGCGCTGGGACGCTCGCAAAGATGTCACATTGATTAACATCTCTAAACTGTTCTCTCAAAGGTCAAAATTTGTAAATGATTGTCTGTGTGACCAACAAGCTGCTGGAATCGGTTACTTCCGACGGCATGCTAGGGATGCCCTCGAATATGATGTGTACTCAACCAATGATCGATGCATACTTCATTTCCTCCTTTCCAAACAAAGAGGAATGGAGATGTAAGGGAACGGGATTTCTTATCTGGAAACTTCTTGAGATGGTTAGCCTAGATTCTTTTTACACTGAACCGAGCCCCATTTTACAAATAACCCCACCTGCTCTTTTGACCGACGAGCCACCGCTGGAAAACAATCTTTTTGTTCGTTAGCGATTGGTTTTAGAAGATATAGCCAAAGATGTTTTTCAACGGTGTTTTCCTCAGTCAGTCGAAGCAGGGCTTTATTTTTATTTTGCTGTCTGCACTACATTACATTCACTAATCATTTACAAATTTTGAGCATTGAGAAAACAGTTTAGAGATGTTAATTAATGTGACATCTTTGCAAGCGTCCCAGCGCCAGGTATCCACACCGCTGAAGTGTTGACTCTATCACTAAAGTACAACTGGATTTGAGAATATCAGCCTTCCGAAAAAAATTCACACATTTTTGACGCTAGCTCTTGGAATAAAAGATCATTCCCAAAAATATAAATGCGTAGTCATTGTAGGATGAATTTATCCCTTATCTGCTGAAAACTGCTGACGTATTAGTCATAAGTAAGGCAGAATGTGAAACCATACACAAAAAAAAAATACATAAACGGTAAATATACGCAATTTGAAACGACACTTCTTAGTTACTTTATTCAAACTTTTTTTTTTCAGCATGATATGCGCCGAATCTAAATACTTACACGGATATAAAAAACTCCCCTATGGAGATCGTGGCACTCAGTTGGTCGACGGAGGGGTTGTGATAGGAGTGTTTGCTCCGAGTTATTCTTCAAACCCTGATCTTCCAGGAGTATACAGTAATGTAGGGTACTTCCGCAACTGGATTAAGAGCAAAGCCGGAATATAGATTAAACAAAATGGAAGCCACGTCATTTAGTCATAAAATTTCGCTTTAACCGATTAAAAATTTAGATGCAAACCTTATTGAAGAGAGAGAGAACATATTTACGTTTTCATCAAAGGGTCTAGCCGGTGAAATAGCCCCCAGAAGGGATTTTTGGAAACAGCTATGCGTGGGTATTGGCAATTCATAAGAAGATAATATAGAGGTGTTGTCTCTCCCCTGTTCTTACAATAATTAGATAAATATCCAGTGGCGCCTGGTACTAAAGGGCACAATGGCATGTGCCCACCTAACCACCAAGATAAACACAGAAAGAAATTCGCATGTAATTCAGTGTATTATTTGGTTTTATTATTTTTAAATATTGTATTATAAAATTTTATTATATATATATTATTATAACGATGGTATCAAAGTTTACTTCCGCGCAAATTGAAAAGTGAATTTTCAGTAATTTATAAGCGCGATGACATGTGTGACGTAGGTGTAGGTGGTGTTCTGCCACTTTTAGTGTTCATAACAGACAACAACCTAAAAAAAGTTTTGACGGAAACATACAAACTGTTGGATATTGTTTCTATAACTTCCATGTCGACAGCAGAATGTGAACGATGTTTTTCCACCCTCAAACGCATTAAAACAAAGTCATAGACGTCTTTTCCAGCATGAAAAATAGGAGAATTGATTTTATGTTCATATAACAATAGGCAAGTTCTTATTTTGTGCCCACCCTCTTTCATAACTCACGAGCCGCCACTGTAAATATCCCCAAAGCAGACTTCTATTTGTTAGACATCGAATCATAGTACCATCTTTAACAAATTAAATGCGAATTGAAACTCCACAAATCTTCGATTATTTATGCAACCGAAACTACAAGTACTGCCTACCGAGCAATGTATAATTCAGAATTGTTTGCAAATAATCTTTAATTACTATTTAATTTAACGAAGATTTGTGGAGCTTTCGACCTTCTAGTAGGAATTTGATTTTGGAACTTGCATAGTAGTCATGGTCGAGTATGATCTATTTAAAGAAAATATTTTCAACCGTATAGCACTTTTAGTATACAGGGTATCGATATCAACTTTCTTATTTTAAATAGAATGGTATAATTTTTATGGATCCAGTGTGTTGCTTACATCATTTGTGATGAATTTGTTTTAATGTATCCTATTCCTAAAGCTAATCGTTTTTGAGATATTTGTAATTTTATCAAAATGTTGGCGTTTGCACTCTATCCAATAAAATTAAATATCTTATAAGCTATTAGATATTAAGATATTTTACTGGTGTGGATGCAAGTACATGATATTGACTGCAATAGTGGTAACTGCACTATGTTACACAGGGTGATCAGAAACTCATGTCCAATATGGATATCTTTAAGGTAATAATGCTGGTATAAACCAACATGGTTTTATGTCAACATTTTAAAATTGTAAATGGGACAAACACAATGTATAAAGTTACATGTTAACGAACAAAAAATTGATTATATCGAGTGTAACACAAATTTTAATGTGGATCGTAATTAAATTTAATTTAGACAGATGATTTTGAAAAAGATTTACAAGAAACCGAAACGTAACCAGTTGTGACTTTTGATTTATTCCCAGCCATACTTCCAACATAAGAAGATAAAATGAATACCTGGTAATTGGCTAAAAAAACACCAGAAAACTATATATTTTTTATTCATGAAAATCGCAAAATTCTTATTTCTTGTCTAGTGAGGTTATTTGGAGAGTTAACGAGAAATGGAAAATATTATTAAGGCATTTTTTTATTCTTTATCACATGGTGTTATAAAAAATACAATACAAGGTTTCATACATTTGTATGTATGTAGGTAGAAGGGTGGTGTTACACTGCGACCTAAAAGATCTATTGTGTCCCCTATTCTTGCTGCTTTACAGCTGGCCTTCCAATCCTATTCCTTTTAAAAAGTGTAGGATGTCAGAGGGCCCCAGTCTAGGTAAGTCTCCCTCTTCGATTTCACATGCACCCAGGTACAATGCCCTCGGGTTGCACAGTGCTACGCAGTTTGAGAGGAGGTGGATGGATGTTTCATCCTGTTCCCCACAAAATCTACATTCAGGTTCCTTCGCTAATCCAAGCTTACTCAGGTGTCCTTTCAGTCTACAATGGCCTAAAGGTATTCCTGTTAATATGCGAACATTGTTCTTACTCAGGTTGATGCATTCTGTAAACCTCTTCTGGTTATAAGTTCCCAGAAGATATACATTTAGGACCTGCTTCAATTTTATTTTTTTAAATACACATCAAAGGCTAAAATGCCTACGTATGTGGCCCTTATCTTGGACAGTCTGTATAGATATAATTTATCTATTTTTTTTTTTCGACTGTATTGCACTCATTATTTTTTAATTAAATTTACAGGAGTTATAGTAGATATAATTGGTAATATCATGTCATATATTTTGATAATTGTCAGTCTTGAGGGACCATGGAACCCATAATTTCAAAATTATTTTTCTATCGGATATTACGAACGAAAATTTTTCAATAAAATACTTAATGAACTATGATTCAATAGGTGCTTTCCATTTACTCATAAAAGCAGTTCGGTAGTACTTCCGGTATACTCTAAGTGCAATATAAGCGTTCCTTTGCTAAGGAGCACGAAACTCTCAATGCACTCCCCCTTTCCCCTCATGCACTAACTTATTTGCCAGTGTTTCGTGCTCTAAATGCCATTTATGACAAGGTTTGACAGCTACAGCGATTTTTTTAAATTATTTGTGGAAAAATGTTTCTTTTTGCTTTGGTAAATTAAATGATTGCAAATTAAATATTACTATTATAATCGTTGTAAGATTTTTTTGACATTTTGAAGTAAGATTTCCTTGCGGTCACGATTTGTTGTTTACATCAAAATCTGATTTCTAGGTTAGGTTCCTTTCCCTCCTCTCTTTACAATGTAAAAGCACAAAAAGCGTTCCATTGGTTCTAAATTGTGTAGGTCGAGAGTAGAGTAGAGTTGGAGTAGAGTAGTAGCAGAGTAGGAGTAATAGACGGTGAATGGAAGGCACCTAATGTCTAACTGATGGTGCTAACCCCAGAACACTTTTCAAGAAATAAACATTTTAAAAAGGTCTGTTTTGGGGCACAATACCTAATTATTTTAAAAACAATGGACAGTCAGGGGTGGGGGGAAATGCCCCTATATGCATCACTTTTTAAAAAAAAACTTGTAGGCCCAGTTCACCATGCTTATCCGGCTAGACCCTTTATATGGTTAGTACTAGAAATCGAATGACCCATATGGTCCAGGCTGGTCCGAGGTACTCATATTTCCGTCTACATCTAAATGTATCTTAAGGAACAATAAAAACTATTATTATTTTGTAAAAGTCACAGTCGTTAATAAAAAAAAGTTCTGAGCAAAAAATGAAAATTCATTAGAAAATCCCGCTTAACCACTTTACTAATTGCAAATCACACATTCATTTATATGGCGGTAATTTGCAGATGACTCTGTTGAATTGACGACATCACCGCGATAAACTCATTGAAAATAAACACAAAAGCGTTAAAAGCGCCGTGCATTGGCGCACACGCACCAGCATTCCCATTAGTTTACCACAGGTTTGATGAGATGAATAGGTAATGGGCGTATGCGCAAATTGGAACCTCAGTGTATGGATATATTAAAGAGCCGGTGAAAGCGTTGATTTAACAGTGTTTACCTCGTTAATTGTAACAGCAAAGTTCTAACGATTCCCATTAGGATATTATCATCTGGTAAAACATTAGACTTGGGCAAAATAACATTTATAAGCTTTGGTTACAAAATCTAATGGATCAGATGCTTGTCTCGTTTGTATAAATGTTTCGTCTAATAATTAGTCAATCAAAAATTGTGCTGTCATTATTTTACAGTAACCAGTAAAACAACCATGCTGCTTGCATCTCACTCCAGCGAAATATATTTAAATTACTGACAATGTGACGTTTGTCAAAACAAAGTTGCTGATGACAAGGTTGTCAGGATGTTTATGGATTTCAGTTGACTCGAGAATCTTCAGAGATTATCTTGTGGAAGCCGTCTAATAAAGAATCTCCGGGACACGAAACACCCTCTTGACTTTTTGTATTTAGTCGTCCATTTTCTTACCCATTAAATTATATCAGTCATTCCAGTATCGTAATACCCTGCAAAAATCTGTAGACCGGCGCAGTAACCAGTTTTCGATTTAAAACGAGAGGTAAATATGATAAGAGAAGGAGAATATACAATCGAATCGTCCTAAAAATGTTAGTGGTTATTTATAGTTCAATATTTTCCCGTAGGTGCGCTGTAGTAGCGCTCTCTATGTGTTGTGTGCGTCAGTCGCACAGCGTTGGTTATTAGTTATCATTTGTCATTTAGTTTGTGCGGGTGTTTTGCAGAGTGTTTGAATTTGTATTTGCTGTTTTGTGATATTTATTACATTTTTAACAGTTTTTTTTTTTAAATTATTTATAATATTCCAGTTAACTGAAGGTAAGTAATTTAATTTATTATAAATTAATACAAATTCAAATTATAGGTTAAGAACGCTTACAATGACAGAACCATGGACGTCCACGGAGTCGACACCAACAAAAAGGAAGTATTTGTCAAAAGATGCACGGGAAATCGTTTGGAGTGTGTACAATTACTTGAAAAAGCATCATACATCAGGTAATAGGTCCTATATCTTGTGTTGTGAAAATGAAAATACAGGGTTTTCCACGGAACTGGCTGGTTAGAAGTTTTCCGGCTTAACGAAATTCCTCAGTTTTAAAAATATTTGGGGTTTGCAACAATTTGGCACTTACTTTCTTTCTAAAATATTTTCACCTTTTTTGCACTTCCGGTTAACCGGAAGTCGCCACGAACTTTGTTATTTTAAATGAAACACCCTATATATTATTATATTTTTGAATTTACCATAAAATTCTATGACGATTACCATTAGGATATCTTATACCTATCTTCAACTGTTTCTAAGATATTACGATTTTTGTTAAAATTTTGACATTTACATTGTTGTATGTAATGGATTAATTCTCACTTGATTTAAGTGTCAGATATCTCCGACTTTGAAATCAACAAGTACTAACATTGTTTTACCAAAACGTAGAAAAAAAAATCTGTGACATTATATACGGTGTTTAAAATTAGTGACATATCCAAGAATTTTGAATGTTGCAAAACTTAATTTTTTCAAATAGAACACCCTGTACATTTTTATATTTTTGGATGTACAATTAAATTCTATGCTGATTTGCTGTAGCATTCCCTATACCCATCTTCAGTAGTTTTCTTCTAAATTACTCGTTTTGTTTATTACCGCATTCAAATGGCCGAATAATTTCTATCTGGTGGGCCATGACATTAACATCACAACAATTTATTATTATTAGTAAGTATTATTGTTATAATCATTGTTTGTTACACGTCGCGTGTTCAGATAAATGCATATTATTATGGAACTTATGAATTAGATAATGAAAAATATGAAAGGAGCTTATTTTAATCTGGATACTTTAAATTTATTTTACATTCACTGAGAATGCAGGATGAACTTATAGAGAATTTACGGTAATTATAGGAATTTATTTTCGGCTAATATATCTAATAAAATTCAGAAAACTTTGAAATAATACATTACACAGATTACACACTGTACGCAACTTTCGGTACTACCAAGCAAGATTTAATGATTCGTGTGACGAGAACGTTTGATGAATTAGACCCAGTTGAAGTGAGAAGAAGTATAAGGCGACACATTAAGACGTCGAATAATAAAATGCTTGGACGTAAACGGAATTCACATTGAGCATTTTTTTTTGATGCTCTATGTCATGGTTCAAGTTTATGCTACTTGTAAATTGCATTTGTTAAGTATGCATGTATCTAAATATTCTTCACAAAAACCTTTATAATTTTGAAAATACTTTAATATATCGAAAACTTTATGACATGTGTCTGACAAGCACACTGCGTTTTAGTCAAACAATTTTTGTTGTTTTCGTCGTTATCGTTTATGCCATTTCCCTTAATTTTAAACCAAGCTATTAAGAGAAATCATTTCAAAATTTTGTGGATTCCGTTAGATATATTAACAACCAATAAATTCCTTTAATTACATCGAATTCTCTATAACTTCTTCCTGCGTTCTCAGTGAATTTAAAATAAATTTAAAGTATCCAGATTAAAATAAGCTCCTTTCATATTTTTCATTATCTAATTCATAAGTTCCATAATAATATGCATTTATCTGAACACGCGACGTGTAACAAACAATGATTATAACAATAATACTTACTAATAATAATAAATTGTTGTGATGTTAATGTCATGGCCCACCAGATAGAAATTATTCGGCCATTTGAATGCGGTAATAAACAAAACGAGTAATTTAGAAGAAAACTACTGAAGATGGGTATAGGGAATGCTACAACAAATCAGCATAGAATTTAATTGTACATCCAAAAATATAAAAATGTACAGGGTGCTCTATTTGAAAAAATCAAGTTTTGCAACATTCAAAATTCTTGGATATGTCACTAATTTTTAAACACACTATATAATGTCACTGATTTTTTTTTCTACGTTTTGGTAAAACAATGTTAGTACTTGTTGATTTCAAAGTCGGAGATTTCTGACACTTAAATCAAGTGAGAATTAATCAATTACATACAACAATGTAAATGTCAAAATTTTAACAAAAATCGTAATATCTTAGAAACAGTTGGAGATAGGTATAAGATACCCTAATGGTAATCGTCACAGAATTTTATGGTAAATTCAAAAATATAATAATATATAGGGTGTTCCATTTAAAATAACAAAGTTCGTGGCGACTTCCGGTTAACCGGAAGTGCAAAAAAGGTGAAAATATTTTAGAAAGAAAGTAAGTGCCAAATTGTTGCAAACCCCAAATTTTTAAAACTGAGGAATTTCGTTAAGCCGGAAAACTTCTAACCAGCCAGTTCCGTGGAAAACCCTGTATATTTATATGTCGTTTAGGTAATCTTTTGGACAAAGTGTCCGAGGCAACAACTGTTCCAAGGAGCACTATAGCATGTATTATTACTGAAGGTAGAAAAATTGAAGCGGGTGAAGCAACCGTGTTTAGAAGTAGAGCATTACACAATAATAAACCACCCCCAAAGTCAATTGTTATGAATATTGTGATGAATTTATTATTAATACGGGGGATGATTCATCTGATGATGATTTTTATTCAGTTAACGAGAGCTCCTGAATTTTTATTTTATATGTATTTTTTTGTAAACTGTATATATTTTTTGGTAAATTATATATATATTTCCATTTTTATATAAATTTCTCATGAATTCAATAAAAAAATATTTAACATATGCTGTTTTATTTGACATTATTTTTATTGGGAAAAAACAGTCATATTTTCAATCAATAAGACATAATTAAACGTTATTACAAAAGAAAAGAACTATGATCGAAGGATTGTATCGATGTAGTTGAGGGGGCAAGCGCTGAAACTGATATAACAGGTATTTCTTTCAAAAATTATTTCCTTACGGGCTATGTGTATATCCATTTTCCTAAATTAAAGAGCAACCTGTGCGTTATATGTTTCTTGCCAACAGCAAGTGTCACTTTTTGAATATGCCACCATAGTCAATGTTTTGAGAACTGTCTGTCGCGTATTACGTCACACACTTTGCGCAGATCGGTCTCACGAAATAATGCCAGAGACCTGTCTGGCTGGTTGATCGAAGTAATCCTCTTCCCCCTTATTTTTGGCTTGTCAAAAATTGCCTAGCTTTTTGCCTCCACAGCCTCATATTCACACAAAATGTGATAAGCCTTCTTTGTCATCCCATTATACAGTCCAGTGTTGATCCCAATCTTCCTATAGGTGTCCTCTCGGCGTATAGGATCCCATTACGGTGCAAAGGCGATTCCTACTCAGCTGCTATACTCCTTCAGTCTTCTTCTTTGATGGTCTCTTAATAAAGATCTTCCCATGAATTTTCCTGATTCTATTTGTGTTTCTCTTTGACTTAATTCCTTACCTGCTCTCACGCTATGTCTTTAGACACTCTTAGAACAGGTTTTTGGGCGCAGTATACAACCACTAAGAACGAGCTCTTTTGTGGTCCGTTTTCAATGACCTTAAAGCCTAGCTGCCATCTTGTAAAGCTGTTGACTGGAATTTTCAAACGTGTGGAATGATTTATATTTTAAAGGAAATAGGAAAATAGATTAGAAAAATCCACAAACTTATGCGTTTTTATGCTGATTTTATTGCAAATATTTTTGAACAGCTCATAGTAATAAAAAAACACGATTCTAGTAAAATAATGTTTGATGTTGCAAGTGTTTTACAATAATTGTGTTCACATTCTTTCCTTTTTTGTGAAACTAAATCTTTACTTATATATTTTATAGTATGAAATATTCCTCCAGAAATAAATATGTTGTGGTTCTTTTTCAAATAAATTAATAAAAATGCAACGACTTCGGTAGAAGGGTTTTATTTGTAGATTTAATCAAATTTGTGCCATAAACACACACCAACTTATAATTAGGGTTCAAGAGTTATGACTATATCGTTCTGCGTAATACAAACACTGTTCCTTTTGATCCGACTAATTCATTTCTAATATCCGACTCTGCAGTGGTTCATCAACAATGATGTCCGGGGGTGCACAAATGGATAGAGTTTCAGACGTAGACTAAATAATAGCGAATTAATTAATATTAATAAAGTTATCGAATTTAACTCTTATTAGACCAATTAATTTTTTTTTTAAATTAGGGAATATTTTCCACGTGTGTATAAACAGAAAAAGGTTTATACTTAATGTAATTATATTACGTGACATCAATTTTAAATATACCTTACTTTCTGCAATAATCTCGATGTTTCAGAAATTTGCTAGCATACAGAATATATCTATCTTTTCAAATATTTTTTCATTAATGTGTATCGTTTCCTTTCCATAAAAAGTTATATTCAGTATTTTTACCTTAATATTTGAATCTTTGTATTAGCGCTGTACTAGACAGTGGGATTTAAGAAAAAAGGTTTTGTATCGATCTTCTGTCGTGGCCAGCGCCAGGATTTGCATAAATACGGTTATGTGGTCCTCCTGAAGCAGCTAAAGCAGGTAGCCATTTTAAGGTACGTAAAAATGATCCGCCATATTTCCAATAAATTTGATTCGTAGAATTTTAGAATTTAATCAGTGAAATCAGTTATCCGATAATGTTAACGTTAACAAATATTTTTCACGGCCTGATCGGTGCTGGAGACACTTCCTTGCTCTATGCTTACTAGGTTAAGGTTTTATTTTACGAGTGTTCAGTCGTGCTAAGTGTTGCTAAGTTATACAAAATGTATAATGAACAAAATGCGGATATTAAAGTCAACTTTGGTTATTTTTGTAAAAAAATTTGCTCCTATTTCAATATTGGATTTGGTACGCCAGCTACCGATGTATGCAATTTTTGTTTTAAGTTGAAACATAAACTACAAAGACACAAGACGGAAAATAAACCAGTTTTAGCTATTTTGACGGATCTACGTATCCATAAACTAAGATCAAAACAGCTTAATTCATTTATAAAGGAAAATTTGGCAAATTCTCTTTCATATTGTTTTGACATGCAACAGGTATAGCCTTTGCCAAAACTACCCATTGGTGAAGCATACTATATGCGTCAGTTGTTATTTTATAACCTGTGCATCATAGATTTGAAATGCAATGACCCTGTTTTTATACTTGGAGTGAGGACCAAGCAGGCAGAGGAGCCACGGAAGTAGCATCAGCCATTGGAGATTTTTTAAGCGAGTTAGAGATACCAGATAACGTAACAAGTTTACAATTTTTTGCCGACGGTTACGCAGGGCAAAATAAAAACTGTTATGTTATACATTCGATGTGTTTTTAGTTATATCATGATGCTCCTGAAAACCTTGACAACATAACCGTAATTTTTTTCCGTAAGGGAGCATTCTTACATACCTGCAGATCGTATCTTTGGTTAAATAGAGAAAAAAATACAGAAAAAGAAGTCAGATTGTGTTAAAAGAGGATTATGAATAAATTCTTAGAGAAGTAGGAAGAGTTAGAAGATTGGGAGAAGAGTGGGTGGTCTGGGACATTAAGAAGATGCGTGACGCCAACTGTAAAAAACTTACTGAAATTAGTAATATGAAAAGAATTTTTATTAAAAAGGAAATAAATGCAAAAAACAAAAATAAAGTAATTAAAGTGAAAATGGAAGAAAATTACCGAAATGATGACATATCAAAACAGTTTATGACTATAATAAAAAAAGGAGTATCCATCAGCTCTGTGACTGTTGAGAAATTGCCGCTAGGAAACAGTAAAACCAATTAAGTTGAAAAACATTGAGACCCTGATGACACTCTATGACGAAGAGTGGAAATATTGAGAAGTTTGTTTTTTACAAAAATCTTTTAGAAAAAGGTGAGGCTGTAAGTAACTGTCACAATCATGAGATAAAAAATGAAGACTCAGGTGATGAAGATAATAATGCGACTGCTTAGAAGATGACTGCGGAGTAAAACTATAACAGTTCTTGAATTTTTATAAATAAAAAAAGTGAAACAGAAATTTGTTTGTTTTTTCTTCAAAATGCAATTTATACTAAATTTTATTTTCAAAATGAAATAAATGTCAGTTTTATTTTCAAAATGCAATTTATTTTTGTATTTTTCTCTGTTTTTTGTTACAAATATAATTTTTCAGCAAATTGTTTCGCGAATTATATATTTATATATTTGTTTTAGAGATCTTAATTTTCCTTCTACTCTAAAATGTAAGTTCAAAAAAAAATTGTTTTTACTGACAATGAGCTAAGTTTAATTGCAATTTTCTCGAAAGGCAGTTTTTGTCAGAAATTGCGTTTTGGAAAAAAGTTCCACATACCATGTGATTCAAAATGATTGTCGTAAGAAAAAAACTGTTTTCCGGGAAAATTTATCTATACTTATTACCAATTTAATGAACGAAGTTAACTGCATACAAATTTCATACATTAAATGAATTTTTTTGACATTTAGCGACATTGGCGTGGGTGTTGTAGTATCTTTCGATTATTTATCTTATATTTTTTTCAAATCGTTTATATTTACATCTAATAGCTCAACAAACAGGTAAAAAATCAATATTAACATTAAGTGAAATAGTTTATTACATTTTATAATTTTATAGGCTTATCATACACTTCAGCGCAATGAGCTGTCAAAAGAAAGTTACATTTTCATCCCTATAAAGTTTCTACGGTACAGGAATTATTACTATTAGATCACGATAGGCGATTGGAATATTGCCACTGGTTTAATAACAATTTAAGGGACGATGACTTGCTAAACAAATCATTTTTCTCGGATGAAGCCTGGTTTTATCTAACAGACTATATCAATTTACAAAACTATTGTGGTCTGTAGAAAATCCACACGAATTTCGAGAAACGCAATTGCATCCCATAAAAGTTGGAGTTTGGTTAGCTATGTCCAGGTAACGATAATATAGCGGCCAATTTTCTTCGAGGAAACTGTAACAGCCCAACGTTACCAACAGATGTTGGAATTGTTTATTGCAGAGTTACAAGAAAATGAGCTTGAAGCCGGTTATTTTCAGCACGATAATGCTCCAGCACATACTGCTCGACAAACCTGCCAATATCTTCAACAGTTTTGCCTGATCTAACCCCATTAGATTACTTCATGTTCGGCTATCTAAAAAATAGGATCTATAGAAACCGCATGCATACCATAGAAGAACTGAGAGATGCAGTTTTGTCACTTAATAATTATACTAATTGTATGTTATAATTTAAGGTAATAAATAAATTTAGTTAAACACCAGTTAGTACTGAATTGTAAAATCATAATTTAGTAAAGTTAAATTAATTACATTTCATTTTTACAAGCAGAAACACCAATCCATAGTCGTTTATATAATGCGAGTTCAAATATAGGTTACGTTTTCCTTATTTATGACAGATCCGTTTACTTTCTTATGTTCCAACACTGACTTAGTTCAAACCTTCATTACAAACACGCGGCATATACCTACACCCTGTTACTATCTATAGGAGCGGATTTGACAATCATTTTGGATCTGTGTGTATAGTATCTTATATAAAGTAATCGTATTTCTCTACGTAGAATTAAAAAATGGAACAATACATAGGGTGTTCCATTTCAAATAACGGAGTAAGTATGCGTTTTCCTGCTTTTGGAACAGCCTGTATGTCAAAAATAGTTTTAAGTTATGCGCCATTGAATTCTGTAACACTTTCGTATAAAAGGTTTTTTCCTAAACTCAAAATTAGAGCTGTAATCAACGACCCAGTCTTTGATAGGACACAGTGTACAAAAATTGCTGAAAAGATGGCAGTTCCCCTATTTCATTGTAACAATCATTTATATTCGGCATACATTATATATATAGCAGACGCGATCATAAAATATTTACCAGGTAATTATCTCAATCAAATATCCCAGTATTTGACTAGACAATTTAAAATCATAAAACGACGTAACAGACCTCTTTCCCATTCAAAATTACCACCTACCAACGGTAAAAACCTCCCCCAAAATAACCAAATAATATAACAAATAACAAACACGCTACTCACCCAGGCTGGCGTCGTAGGTGTTCATGTATTCTGACGTCATGAATTGCGACACTAAGGCAGTCTTCCCCACGCCGGAATCGCCCAACATCACCACTCGATATTTCGGCACCTCCACCTCCTCAGGTGACCCGAGGGGCGTCGAATCGACGGTATGATAACCAGACCCGCAACAGGAGCCGTCGAACGGAGATCTCTCCCCAGATACGTTGCTGGCCCTGAAATAACGACATAATCTTGCTTGGTTGCCGTTCTCGCGGAATTCCGAAAATAATACTTTGGATACATGATGGGAATAATGCGGAATTAGTTTAGTAATATCTGTAAATGTGAACTATTTCTTGGAAGTATAAATACACTCTAAAAATGATGGTAAATTTACCTCACTGGTATGTGAAAAAAACATGAAATATAAGGTAAAATTACACCAAAAAGAGTGTAAACATCAGATTACCACAAATTAGGTGTAATTTTGCCAGGTAAACCGACTTTGATGGAAAAATACTTCAATAAATGAAGTAATTTTCCCCCACTTGGGAAAATTTGCTTAGGAGCAAGGAAAATAACATATTTCGTGGAATATTACCCCTTATGTTGGTAAAAATACAATATGGACAATACAAGGGACATGAAATTCTGATTATATATATTATATATATGCATCTGTTATTTGATTGGAACACAAAATGTTTTTTTTAACATTGCATTACATTGTGTCGCTTGATCAAAAATTAAACCCGTTACGAGAATGCATTACATAGCCGTCGACTATACAACGCGCAAGCGTTTGAGGTACGCAGTTTGAATACAAGTGCGGCATCTACACTGATGGCTTCAACGCATAAATGTAAATGGTGTGTTTTTCATTTTGTCTTGCAAATAAAGATTGAGGTAAGTTCATTTTACATTAATTATGTATTGAGATGATTACCATGTACTTAGCTATGATAGCACATATAAATAATAGACATACACCTGCGTATGGATATCTAATATGATATACTGGGAACTTAACCTCAATAGCATTTGGCGGTATTGTTGCTACAAGATATGATACATTTATTTAAAGTTTTCAACGTGCAAGTGACACGCAGGAAACTACCGTATCAAACTTTTCAATTTAAACAACAGAAAGTCTTCGTTTTGGAGTTAATTCTTTTTTTTTTTCTCTTACATTAAACATTGGAAATATAAAACGACTAGTGTCTTGCCGTTATTGGAGGCTATGTTTTCGTTGTTAAGTGATGACAAAAGTAAAGTAGGTATTAAGCACTTATACATGCAAATGTGCAAGACCGCAGGACGGCAAATTTGAGTTCAATAGTTAATCACAACATTATTTATGTATATACTAGTATTGCGGGAATCGCCAGATATCAAAAACCGGTTAATCGATTTTAGTAAAAATCGGTTTTTAAAATCGATTTTCAAAACCAGTTTCAAACTAAAAACAATACGTATTACTTTTTTAAAAGTGCTATGTATTTTAAATTCGAAAAACCTATTTAAGGCGCAATAATCTGCTTTTAAAAACCGGTTTTGATTTTGAAAACCGGTTTTACCGGTTACAATTTTTAAAGACGATTAATCACTGCATCCAAACTCCGGTTTCACATAAAGAGGCTTCGATTCGCAGCACTATTATCTACATACAATATATTTTTAAATGCTAAATTTATTAAAAATTTTCAGGATAAATCTAAACTTGAAGAAATTGAGGTGAATACACCGTTGATAATATGCTTGGAAGAAGGTATTAATAAAAATATATTTATTTCATATGCTTTTTACATTTATTTTTCTTTTCTAGGAAATGTGAAGTCGCATGCTTTAATGGTAGAAAGACAGTTATTAGACCCAACATATTCATTTCGTTCTGCATTACAACAAATGATGGCGGCATATTTTAATTTTCATTTGCAGCACGCAAAAGAGGCTTCTAACACGTTAGAAGTTCTGCAGAGGTATTTTTTTAAAAATATACCCTGAACAGGGCAACAAAAATAAAAAAAGCCCAAATCCAAACTCAAATTGATAAGATTTTTTAATGTATTTTGTTAGTCAAAATTTATTTTATGGTTACATTCAACTAGGTCTTTGTATTATGAATACAACCAATTCTTAGTAACTATTGGCTTTTCTTATCGTCCTTTCTCCCAAAATATTTACTCTTTAAAACATTGCTTATTGAATTTAAAAAATTATTGAAATTATTGTAAACTCTCTGTAATCCAACTAATTAATATATCTTTCAGAAATTATTAAAATTTTTAAGTGGAGAATCTGCATTCAGTTCTAAATGACATAAACATGTTATTAGATAACTGAAACTTAATATTTCTGGATGATAAAACAACCTAATAATCAATTATTTCTAATTTCTTTGTTGTTACTCTAATCTATACATTAAAAAAAAATGTGGTAAAATTACCCCAAAAATAGATGGCAACTGGGCTACCGCCTATTTTTGGGGTAATTTACACCTATAGGGGTTTTTTCACATACTGGTGGAATATTCCTTGAAGGTGTGGTAAATCTACCTGAAATTATTCCATTCCATTAGGGAATATTACTTTAGAGGTGTAAATTTACCAGGGAAAATTACCACACTTTCAAGGAATATTCCACAAGCATGTGAAAAATCCCCTATAGGTGTAAATTTACCCCAAAAATAGGCGGTAGCCCAGTTGCCATCTATTTTTGGGGTAATTTTACCACATTTTTTTTTAGGGGTAGTTCATGGGTAGCATGAGATGTATTTTTCCAAATACGGACGAATCTAGTAACTATTTAAAGAAGAAAGATACTGTTACAGAATAGAGATATTTCTTTTATACAGTGACCGGCATAAATATTGCAACGTATGGGAAATATTTTCGTTATTAAAATATAATACTAAAACATTTTTTGTGGAGGATAGGTTATGCATGTGTAGGAAATCCCAAAATTTATTTTGCACACATCACGTGACCACTAGTATGCAGTGGCGGTTTCTGTATAGGAGCACATGAGCACGTGAACCCCCTAAACAAATCGTCGATTACAAACTAATAAAATCTATTACTCGATCTTAATATATTCGTGAAATATAACGCAGCGAAACGAATAAACGACGCGACGTTCCTTTCTATACATATGTATGTACATCGCGAGCAAGCGACCGACGACGGAGCACGTGCGCCGAGTAGGCTGGAGTACGTTGATTTTATCCAATGCCTAGCCGCATAAAGGACGAGCGGAGGTGGGGAGGGATACGCCAGATTCCATATGAACGGTGCACAAATTGAGTGTGCTCCTGTGCTCGCTTTCGTTGCGTTCTCGGATCACGTTAACAAATCGATCGACATCAACGTTCAGATATCGTGTTTTACGGATAAACTATATTATGTATGTTTTGTTTATGAATGACTCACCGTTCACAGGTCGTAACAACCATAAGAACTAATACTGTTTGTTGGTGATAGTTTTATAATGAAATCAAGGGTACGTAATTGTTTTAATTTATTAAATAACATACTGCTGTAATTTTTTATTTAAAAAAAACAATTATCTGAATAAATTTCTTAATTTAATGTTATTTTCATTTGAAAGTTGTTTTGATATTTTAGGATAACGGTGTATTTCTTTATACTTTAAGTTTTAACAGTACTTTCGTGACTATATATAACATTATATTATTTATTTGACTATTGCTATATTTTTCCATATTGGACGGATTTGTTTCCAGGTTTTTTGTTTGTATTCTGGCTCTCTGCTTCGTACGTGCGAGCGAGAGAGCCAGTGTGATACAGATATCGGGGTGGCTCACATGTGTTGTTTTCTTTTGCTTGGAATTTAAAAATTTTAATATATTAATTTATGAATTAGTTGCTCATATTAAGCCAGTGCTCAATATTTAATCACACTCGTGCAGTTTAGATGAGTAATTAATACAGGCCTGTATTAAATTTAATTTTATATTTTAGTTTTAGGTATAAGAAGATTTTCAAAGAATTGTAGATGATAAAAGTTGATATAATTAACACAATAACCATGGTTGTAACAATTTAAATACTTAGTGTTAATTTATAAATATCTTAAATTTAACTTTGTAAAAAAAAAGGAAATTAGACAATATATTTGTTAAAAAAAACTATCTATTTTATTTAAAACACTGATTTAAATTTTCGTTTGAGGTACTTCATCTACAGCAATACGTTTATTAAACCAGCGCACATAAAATCACAAACTTAAACTCGTAAATCTTTAACTGTTCCCAAAAAACGTATATTTCCCTCAAAGATACAAATAATAATTGATTTTTTTAGAAAAATATAAATAAATTGGCAACAGCGCAGCCGCAGTTAAAAACTACGCCGCATCGTTAAATCCCTCTGCAAAAAGCCGACAAAGCAAAGCCGCCACTAATGCGCTTTGATGCAGCCGACAAACAAAAAGAATAAGAATATATATATTACGTAAAAAAGTAATGAAATGAAATATACAGTACGTAAAAAAATAATGAAATGCATACAAAACAAACAAAGTAGTATTGTAAGTAAACACTAAACAATATATAAATAAGAACTATGGATGCGAACAGTTTTACTGTGCAATATTTGAAAGACAATTTTAATTCGTTTAGTTATAAACAAAAAAATCATGTTAAAAGTATGGGCAGACCAAAACCAGAACTTAATTTGACGCAAACTACAAAGGGCAAATTTAGAGACTTTACAAGAAAATTTAAGAAGGACATGTACGAAAAAAATGATTGAATTTTAGTTAAAAATTTGCATGTTCTTGATTTTGTGAACACCCTCCGTTTCCGACCACGAGCCGCCACTGCTAGTATGGCGGTAAATTTTAAGAAAATTAAAAAGTGAGGTTATTTAAAAAACTGCTCCCAATATACATGTATGTTTCACAACATTCGAACTTGTATGCTACAGCGGGAAAACACGTTCGCCTCATGATTCAACAGGCCGTATAAAGCAAACTGTCAAACTCATGAAGCAGGTCATGGTTCAGACACATAATTTTTGACGGGACTAACAGAGTGTTTGCTTGAGGATTATAACAAGTTAAAAAAAAATAATTGTTTTTTTCCCATTTCCCCATATACATAATAACAAAACACACGTTAAACGAAAATAGGATGTCGAAGAAAAATATCTTTTTTTTTACGTACCTCTATCACGAACTAATTATAAAACCTCACCCCAGGGAGACGGGAATATGAAATGTAATTAACTTTTTCGACATCCAAGGAAAACACGCATTTCGCAAGCGAAATGACTTGAAATAGATACTGTGCGCGAATGGAGATTAGCAATTGGTGATGGCAACCGATAAACGACTGCTCTTTCGCGATTATACATCCCAAGAAAATTGTGAGCGAATTTCCCAAAGGATAAAACGTATTAGTCTCAAACCCCGATAAGAAGAGAGTACGGATGATATTTTATATAAGTACAGGATGTTTTACCAGCAGGGAATTCCTCTGTAGCTCGTAAACAGTGACGATAGGATTCTTTTTTATAAATTATAAGATTATAATTTTTCTATAACGCAAAATTATCGAGATTTGTACAGGATGTTTCGTAACCTCAGTCCAGCCTTTAACTTTCCTTTTTTAAATAAAATATCCCCAATATTATTGCATCTTTAAAAGCGCCAGTAAATTAAAAAAAAAAAGATATAATATACTTTAGCGCTAAACTCATTAACTTCCAAGATATCTTTGATTTTCTAAAAATTATATCGCTTGCTTTGTTTAAAGCGGAGAACACACATACGCGATCACGTCCACGATCACAATAGCGATCCCGTTGGCGACTGCGATCAGAGAAAGTAGCAAACATATACGCGTTTGCAATATAATTTTCGGGCCCGATCCACAATTGTGCTCATACAGTATCTGAGAAATGTGTAGTTTGATAAACGAATGTATGTATGTAATAGAAGGGTGGTGTTACACTGCGACCTAAAAGATCTATTGTGTCCCCTATTCTTGCTGCTTTACAGCTGGTCTTCCAATCCTATTCCTTTTAGAAAGTATAGGATGTCAGAGGCCCCAGTCTAGGAAAGTCTCCCTCTTCGATTTCACGTGCTCCCAGGTGCAACGCCCTCGAGTTGCACAGTGCTACGCAGTTTGAGAGGAGGTGGATGGATGTTTCATCCTGTTCCCCACAAATCTGCATTCAGGATCTTTTTCCAATCAAGCTTACTCAGGTGTCCTTCAGTCTACAATAGCCTGAAAGTATTCCTGTTAATATGAGAACATTGTTCTTACACAGGTTGATGCATTCTGTAAACCTCTCTGGTTATAAGTTCCCAGAACAATTTTACTTTGCCTCATTCCCTGGAGATTTTCCCAGTAACTGGATTTCTCTGCTCCATTTCATTTTTAGTTTCTTCAGTTATTGTACTGCTACTTAACCGCAAAAGGGTTCAGGCCCTACAAAAGGCATTCCAGCCCCTTTTTTCGCGAGGTTATCCGTTATTTCGTTTCCTTCCACTCCTTGTGACCCGGAACCCACAGGAGTTACTTTTTTCTTTTGCCTAGCTCATTTAGTTTCCCTAGCATTCCCAGACCATCTTGGAACTGATTTCATATGAGTTCAGCGCCTTGATGGCTGCTTGACTATCAGACACGATGATAATCTCCTGCTTCCGATAGTTCCTATCCATAATGAACTGAACACATCTTCCAATAGCGTGTATTTCGCCTGAAATATACTTGGGTATTTCCCAAGCTTTCGAAATATGTAGTTCTAGGCCCATATATTCCTATTCCAGATCCTTCTGCCGTTTTGGAGCCATCAGTGTACCATTTGATGGCATTTCTATTCAAGTTCAAGAGGTGTTATGATCCCACTCGCTCCTGTTACTTAGCTTTATGGTGAATTCTTTCACAAAGCTAAATTTTTTAACATATCATCCCGGGCATATCCAAGGTTTGATCACCGTCAGGAGATTGAGGCCTATGCCTAATCATTCTTCCTGACCATTCTTAGTGCGGTTCTTTCGCCACACCCTTACTACAATGTGGAGGGGGCAAAATCCAATACTACTTAATAGCTGCTGTTGGGCAGGTTCTCATAGCCCCCTTATGCATACACATGCTAATCTTTGCACTTTCGAGAGGTAATTCTCGCGGTGGCCAGATTAGTTCTTTTGCTCCATGCTACTGATGCATAGGTGATGATCGGTCTCACTATCGCTGTATACATCCAAAGCAGTATTTTTGGGTTGCATCCCAATTTTTCCCTGCAAAGTTTCTGCACACCATCAGAGC